>JARYZH020001514.1:0-27070 GCA_030021035.2 Notholithocarpus densiflorus | reverse complement strand
GCTTTAGCATTGGCAGTACTTTGAAGACTAGTAAAGCATTCAGCCCAAAATTTTAGTATATGAACAGAACCAACTAAGAATACTCATGTTACATCCTAAACCTAACTGATTTGGAATTTTTTTCTTAACAATTTAACTCAATTGCACTTTTTATACTTTGCATTTCTCACCTTTATTTTCTGATTGGCCAGTAGTATTTGATTCGCCGGGGTTCTCTAGATCTTCATTCCGGCCTTTGCAATGCTCTTTTATCGTTTCAATCACTGGAAAATGAAAGTAACTCGATTACAGAACTTAAGGGAAGAGGAGGAAAAAAAATCAACACTATTTTCCGTTGGTTTTTGTCTAATGCAATATATGTTGAAGTTTTAATCATTATGTTTAATGCATTTTTGCAGTAAATGATTCTAAAAATATTCTTTCCCCTACATTCTTTAGTTGCCCTCATGTTCTGTCACCGATTTTGCTATAACTTTGAAACTTTGATTTTAATTAAAGTAAAGAAAAAACACCCATTTCATACCAACTTGAGCTTTAGCCTTCAGCTTTCGATAGAAGCAGATGCATGCTTGGTAGCTCTTTCTGAAATTTTGATTATTTTCGTCTTCAGTTTCGGAAGAATCATTGATTTCTTTAGCAACAGAAGCAATCAATTTTGGAAGAGCAGTTTGGCGCTTAAGCTCTTCAACATGTATACCTTCCACACAACAACAAAGGATAACAACAGGTGATGTTTGGATAATGGACATATGTATAAATATATAAATTTGGCTAAATTACAAATTTGCATTATCTAACTTTACTTAAAATTCAATTCAATCCTCCAAATTGTAATTTGATTCAATTTAGTCATTTCATCAATTCAATTCAATCCTCCAAATTGTAATTTGATTCAATTTAGTCATTTCATCCACATCCGATTAGTTACCATTTAGTGTCCCAAAATGGTGTCATTTTGGTATTTTTAATTTTTAAAATTCAAAAAACTAATAAGAAATTGTTTTTTTTTTTTAAATAATAATAATTTGGAAAGAAAGTCAGAGAACATATAAAAAAGAAACATTAAAAATAAAAAAACTTTCACTCTCACACACTCTCTCTCTTCCCTCATTGATTGACCCAACCCTTCATTCTCATAACTATACTATGCGGTAAAATGTGATTGACTATTTGTCATTTTCACATAAACCCACAAGTTTTTCTTCACCGCTCATAGACAACCACATAAATAATTGTTTCAAATGGTGTGGTAAATATTATAGTTCTAAAATTTTGGAACACCAAAGCTCATTGACTCGTTTTTTTCAACTTTCTATAACTGTCTACGGTACTTTCATGCCATGAGTTTTGACTTTTGAAATATATTTTTTAATTGTTATAAATATTTTATTATTTTCGTTTGAATGTTTTTTTAGAACAAAATCCAAAAAAAGAGAAAGAAAAATGACTTTGATTTGTGACACTTAACGACAATCCTCTAATGAGAGTTGATGGGAGGAGTAATTGAATAAAGTTAAAAATTAGAGGACTTAATGGAATGAGATTGAAATTACAAGACTTAATTGAATTTTAAAACAAAGTTAAATAGTAAAATTTGTAACTTCCACTATAAGTTTTTAACAAATTGGAAAAGTTAATTGTTATAAATATTTTATTATATTTGTTTGAAGGTTTGAATTTTCAGAACAAAATCTAAAGAAAAGAAAAATGACTTCGATTTGTGACACTTAATGACAATCCTCTAATGGAAGTTGATGGAAGGACTAATTGAATAAAGTTCAAAATTAAAGGACTTAATGGAATGAAATTGAAATTACAAGGCTTAATTGAATTTTAAACAAAGTTAAATAGTGAAATTTGTAACTTCCCCCATAAGTTTTTAACAAATTGGAAAAGTACGTGTAATGTAGGTACAACTTGAATCTCCACAATTAAAGAAAGTTTGTGATTTTCACCTAGATAATTGAGTAATACTTACAATGATAAATGATTTTCTTCCACCATCCAATGTGAAAACCGATTCTGAAGACCGCAGGCTTATTTGCTAGTAGATGCAAAGGGGTGATTCCTTGCCCGTTCACAGAACAAGCAAGCCTAGGTTCCAGATTGAGTATCTCAAATGCCAAATCTGTCAGACACAATAATTAAAATATGCTTCAATATTGTTTCGTTAAAAGCTCAATTTTACTAGTGTATTACAATTTTGACTAAAATGCAAAACTGACCCTTTAAGTTTCACTTTTTGTCATTTCAGTTCTCTAACTTTAGTTTCGATCAATTCAGTCCTTTAAGTTTCAAATGTGTTTCAATTCAGGCCTTCTACTAACTTCTGTTAATACTCTCCCGTTAAGTGCTTCTTCTTTTTTCCCTTCAATTTTTTATATTAAAAAATGCAAAAAACTAATTTAATTTTTTTAAAAAAAATTAAGAAATCCCATAACACACCACAAACCCAGCATGCAAACAACAAAAAATTTCTTTACATTGATCACCAAAAAGAGAAAAAGAAAAGAAAGCAAACTCACTCACGTTGTGTAAATCAGAGAGAGAGATCAAGTAGAGAGTGGCGGAGAAGATAGCGAAATTGACACCACCATCGCGAGTGGTGGCACCAAACAGCGTCGGAGAACCTTTATACACCTCGAACCGTTCCGATTTCGGCTTCTCCTTCACCGCCACGGCAGTGTTGACCTCGACTCCACCACCGACACCACTGCCACTTTCTCTCCTCGCATTCACGATCTTCAATCGAGGAGGACCAGGACCGCTTTTCTTTTGGTTTCGGAGAGTAGTAGCAGTACTTAATACCAATCGTCGAGAAGTTTCGAGAGGATTGTTGAGAAGTTTAGGGGTACAAGATAGTAAGCGTGAAGTGCATTGAGCTGTTAGCTCCATTTTGGTTTGAAGCTCAGTGAGAGTGAGAGTGAGAAGGGTATAGAGGCATAGGCATTTGATCTCAAGTCTATGGAGCTCGTTCTAATCTCTGATTTACACAACGCGAGTGAGTTTGCTTTCTTAGAGGGTCAGTTTTGCATTTAGCCTACAATTTAGAGGGTCAGTTTTGCATTTAGCCTACAATTTTCTTTTCTGAAATAAACATGTTTATTAATGATGTTAAATATTCATGTATAACACATGGCAACCAATGTTACATATTTGGACTAAAGTATACATTTGGTCCTTAGAGTTTGAAGATATTTTCATTTTAGCAATTTATATTTCAAAATTTTCATTTTAGCCATTTAGCTTTCTTATTGGCTCTTTATTTTTTAAAATTTTCATTTTGGTCCTATATGTTTTAAAATTTTAATTTTGACCATTCATTTTAGTCATTTATGTAAATGAAAATTTTAAAACATAAAAAGTCAAAATAAATATTAAAAAAAATCTTTAAGGGTCAAAGATGTATTTTAGTTCATATTTTGCTTTAATCATTAATTGGTATTTATTATAAGCTTGTCCTTACTGACAAACAAAATGGACTTGCCAAAACTACCCAAACCGAATTTTTCCAACTTTTTCTAGGTTCGGTTCAGTTTTGGTTTGGATTTTTGAAAAAACATTTTTTTTATTCGGTTTTGGATTCAGAAAATATTAATCCGAATCGAATCAAAATCAACCATTATGTATTAAATATTAATATATAAAAATATTTCCAAGATTGCACTTGTAGTTTAGTGGTAAGAAAGCGTGTATTTTTTAGTTTTAAGTTTTTGACTTTCAAAAGTTTACATGTTTACACTAAAAGAAATCAACACGAAAAGGAATTAATTTCATACTTGAAGCAATACCGGTTTAGTTAGGAGAACAATATATTTCGATGTCCATCAATATAGATGTACTATTTGAAAATTACCGCTATATATATATATATGAAATAATTTTAATAAATGAATATTTCTTATACTAATAGCATTCACATCCATCTTCTAATTTTTTTAACTAAAGTAACTCAAAAAACTTCATTTTACTAGTTTAGCTATTTTTTTATAATCATGTATCAGCATCAATATTATATCACTATTTCAATTAAATTATTTTTTTATTCATATTTTCAACCCCAAAATCCACTGCCACCTATTACGTTCATCTCATCTTTTATTTTTCAATTTTATACATTAAAATAATATATAAAAATATTAAAATAACATTAAAAAAAGAAACAACACAACAAATACAAAATAAAAAACCCATTTCAATAACTCACCGCCACCCCCACCACAACCAACCACTGTTACAAACCCCCCACCATACAAAAGCATAGCTCACCACCACCACCACCCACAAGTACAACCCGCCACCACCCCCATCCAATACTACTTTAAAAAAAATTCCCCAAAATCAACACAAAACTCTAAAAAAAAATGAAGAGATGAATCAAACAAAACCCAGAGTCTCAGTATAAATAACGACCAACAAAACCCACCTGAAAATCTAACGACCCACTAGGATAAATAAATTGTGTCAGACCCACCACAAACGCCGACCCACTAGCAACCCAAAACCCACAAACGACCCACAAAACCCATCGCTGCCACCCCCTATCGTCGCCAGCAACTAGAAACCAACTCCAACCCACCTATCGCCGCTATAAACTCCATTTATACAACCCAATAAATGGAGAGAAATGAGAGAAAAGAACTTGAATCGAAAAGGAGAAGATAAGAATGGAGCCACCATTGTGATGAATGGCTTTAGGCAAAGCAGAAACTCGCGAGATCGACTGTGGGCAGACTGCAGAGATCAGCGGCTTGTGAGAGAGGAAGAGAGTGAGAGAGAGGCTGAGATAGGGAGAGAGGAGAGAGGAGAGAGAAGAGCTGAGCGAAATGTAGAGGCAGAGGGGAGAGAGAGACAGATATTCGAGAGAGAGAAAAAATTGAATAAATAATTGAGAGGAGAGAGAAAGATTCGAATAAAAAATTATTTTTTGGGTAAACTATATAAATAGTCTCTATCATTTATACCATATTTTAATTTGATCTCCAACCTTTCATTTGTGTCAATTTGATCCTTCACCTTTTAATGTCTTGTCATTTTGGTTCAAACTGTTATCTATTAAATGAAAAAGTGTGTCAAACGGAATAATAAAATTTAATTTACTTGTCACATCAATTGCCAAATGTATAGCCAAATCAAATTAAAAATAAAATAAAATAACTTAATTGTTGTTCTCAAGTGAGATTGGGCTTAGGGGAAAAAAAAAATTAAAATTCCTCTCTCACAATCTCACGCTCATCTTTGTCTCTAGTTCCTAACTCTCTTGGCTAAAACAGAAGTTGCAAAGGGTGACATGAGGTTCGTTGGCAGAAGGTTCGACTCTCTCTCTCTTCTCTCTCTCTCTTAATCTTTTCTATTTTTCTATGTTTTATTATTGTCCAAAATATCAGAGATGGACATAAGCTAGCATCTGCAACACTACTTACTGTTAATACGATGTGCTCCATAAAATTTCAAAATTAGGATGTCACAAGTTGTATCCCATTACATGCAATAGCTAGTTGAATTGGCTAAAAATAACTTGGCAGACATGGTTCATTGTAAAATTCTACTTGATATGCAGCGAGCCTTCTTTTCCCATGAAAGTAAAATGATTTTATTTCACTGCAAATATCTTTACATTTTCTTAATTCTAATCAATTTCATACGATTCAATACTTTTACTTGGAGTTTCCTATTTCCAAAATGATTTGTTACAGATACTAGCTTATGTCCATTTTTGATATTTTGGACAACAACAGAACAGAGACAAATAGAAAAGAGAGAGAGAGAGAGAGAGAGAGCCTAACCTTCTGCCACCGATGAAAAAATCCAGTTGTTGATCCTCGTCGCTGAACCTTGTTATTGCCGTCTATAACTTTTGTTTTAGACGAGAGAGTTAGGTATTAGGGACAAATGAGCGTGAGATTGAGAGAGAGGAATTTTAATTTTTTTTCCCCAAGCCCAATCTCACGTGAGAAGAATAATTTATTTATTTAATTTTAATATGATGTGACTGTATCGTTAGCAATTGATGTGGCAATTAAATTAATTTTTTATTATTCCGTTTAACACGTCAAACTTTTTCATCTAAGAAATAACGGTAAAAACTAAAATGACACGATAAAAAAAGGTTAGGGTCCAAATTAACACAATTAAAAGGTTGAGGACCAAATTGATATATGGTGTAAAGAATAAGGACTATTTATGTAGTTTACCCTTATTTTTTTGGTTTAGCATTTGTGTCTGTACCATTTCAAATTTGGAACAATACTATTCACCTATGCCAAATCTTTTAGCATATCGGATGTGAGATTTTTTGGTGTTTGGTGTGCCAAATGCCAAATATTTGGCATTTGGCACACCTAATGCTAGTGCTCTTAGTGTTGTTTGTATACTATTGTACTAGATAATAAAAAATAAAAAAAATAAAAGCAAAAATACACTTTTGGTCTCTACATTTTAGGCTTAATTTCATTTTGGTCCTTAAATTGATTTTTTGCCTACCTTAATCCCTAAAAACAGAAAATCATTTCCATTTTGGTCACTACCGTCAACCCACTAACAGAAAAGTTCTACGTGACAAATGGAGTGCACGGTTAGCACACTAAATGCTAACGTGGCTTATAAAATAATAATAATAAATTATATTTGGCATTTAAAAAATGCCACATCCTCATTTTAAATTTTTTTTTTTTTGGCAGCGCGGGGGGGGGGGGGATATGGTCTTTTCATTTTAATTTTTTTAAAATCACATCAAAAAAACAAAAAAAAAATTCTAAACTTATATTTTTTTAAAATAAAATAAAATAATTAATTTAATTTCTTTTTCTTTTCATTATTTTTTTGGAAGAACATGTTCTTCATGTTCTTCCCTAGAACAGGATTGTTCATGTTCTTAAAACCCAGCAAACCCATAAAAAAAGAAGATCAAAATAGTGAAATCAAAACAGAAGCCACCAATCTGAGATTAAACTAATCAAACCCATATGAAAAAAAAAAATAATAAATAAAAAAAAAAAAAATCAAAACCCGTCAACCCATCAAACCCATATGAAACCAAAACCAAAACCAAAACCAAATCAAACCCATCAAACCGATCAACCTATCTATCACCACGGATCTCTACTTTCGTTTCACAACCACCAACCATCGTCGATCTCAACCTCACCCAGAAAATCACCTATCTCAGCCCATCTCTCTCTCTCTTTAATCTGAGTTTCTCAGTTTCACATCCACCTCCCCCCCCACCACCGATCTCCACCTCCACTACCGACCACCCACCCCCATGGAAACCCAGAAAAAGAAAAAAAGAAAGAAGAGAAAGGGATTGAGAGCTTGAAAAAATTCAAAGAGAGGGATCCGAAAAGATATAAGAAAAAAAAAGTCAGTGATTAAGAGAGAGAGAGAGCAAGTCATGGATCTAGAAAGAGTGAAGAAAAAGAAAGATACAAACAAAACACATAAACCAAGGGAGAGAGAGGAGAGAATCAAGGATTTGAAAAGAAAGAAGAAAAAGAAAGATACCAAACACAAGAATCAAGAGAGAGAGATAAGATTTATTTATTAATTTATTTTTGTTTTGATTTTGATTTTTTGGTTTATTTTAAAAGAAAGAAGAAAATGAAATAGATACAAACACAAACAAAGCCACACCAACATAAGTGAGAAGTGTTAATTTATAGCTTGTTTAGATGGAGGGGGAGTAGAGTAGAAGGAGGGAGAGTTAAATTACTTTATTTGGATGTTTTTTAAAGGATGAGAGAGAAGAAGTGTTAATTTATAGCAGTTAAAGCTTTAGCAATCTACAACAGCAACAATCGACAATGTTGTGGTGACTGGTGAGAGAATAGTCACTAGATCTGATTTTTACAAAACCCTCTTCAACCCTCCCTTTCTTAAAAATATAGAAAACATTATCCTTTCTCAAAAATTTACAAAGGATTTAAGATTGATGTTCATCAGTTCATGAGATAGAGAGTTAGGAGACGAGAGAGAGAATAGGCAGAGAGGAGAAAATGAATCACAAGGAGAGGGGAGAAAAAAACAGAGAACAAAAAAATAATTTTAATAGTAGTGAGAATAGTGTTTCTGTTACAAACCCATAGGTAAAACTCAACCTTGAAAACTGGCTTGCAAAGAGAGGGTGTCCAAAAACTTCTAAACACATAGTTAAGCTTATTCTTAATCCATGTAGGACACTAGGATCATAACATATCACTACGCTCTACAGCCAACATCCACGACAGCTCACTTTAGCGACATTGATCCAATGGTAGCCCTTTCTCTTTTGATGGCTTCACTCACCTATCAGTTATTTTAATCTAGCCTCTAGGTCGCCCCCCTCCGGGACCCGACCACAAAGCAGCAACTCTTTTGATCTCATACTCAATAAGCTACGTCTGATTACTCGATGTGGTGGTTGACTCTGATACCAAATGTTACAAACTCATGAGTAGTACTCACCCTTGAAAATCGGCTTATAAGAGGAGGGTGCTCAAGAGCTTATAAACACATGGTTAAGCTTATACTTAATCTATGTGGAACACTACGATCATAACCGTCTCGCTGGTTGTGGCGAGCTCAATCAAAATGTTAAATTTTTTTGATAGTTTGTTGAGACTAATGTGTGTGTGTGTTTTTTTTTTTTTTTTTTTTTTTTTATGGGTTTTAGCTATATTTTTAATCTTAGTCTAGTTTATTGAGACTAATGTGAATGCTTAAGTGTAAGAAAAATGCAAAAACAATTACTACAAATTTTAAAGCATAAAAATTAATATGAAAATAAATGTGATTGGTATCACTTCAATACATATTAAATAAATGATTGATGACATATTAGTTTATAAGACCTATATGATAAAATTTGTAATATCCCAAGCATCTAAGGGTATGTTTGGTACCCCATAATTAGGGATGGCAAAATTTGATACAACCCGCGAACTCGACACAACTAACATGTTTATAAACAGGTCATAGGTTGAGGCTAAATAAGTTCGGGTCATATTCGGGTTAATACGGCTAACTCGTTTAATAAACGAGTTATATTCGTATTCAACATGCGAACTCATCTGACCTATTTAACGCGTTTAGCTTATAAAATTATTAGTTATTTTGATATTATTACTTAATTTATGGTTGTTTTTTATGTTTATTACTATATTAATGGTTGTAAATGTATTTTAATTTTAGATATATGAAAATTGATAAAAATTATATAGATTAGACCTATTAATCAAATAGATTATTAAACGGGTCATTTGTGTTGGAGTAATTCTTAGGTACTCCCAGAGTATAGAGAATGGTGCTCCCTCCTTTCACATTCATGGTGGAGTCCGTTCATTAAATTCATGGTGAGGTCCACCATGAATGTGAGAGAATGGAACATCTTTTCTCCATGCTCCGGGAGTATTTAAGAATTTTCCTTTGTGTTGACCTTTACATGACTTATTAATTAAACGAGTTAAACGTATCGGGTCAGGTTAACCTGTTTAATAAACAGGTCATGTTTGGGTTGAAGAGTAACAATAGTTTTAAAATGAAGAATAATTATTTATAACCAGAATGATAATGATGGTAATAGTTATTCCTTAACTCACGTAATAACCCAAAGCAAAACAGCAGCACCTCTCTCTCTCTCTCTCTTCATTTTATGGAATATAGATATAGATATACATATAAATAACTTCTTTTTTTTCTGTAATCATAAACATATACTTAGTAACCAAACAAGCATTATAATTTGTTAATAACTTCTAGTACTTGTCGCAATTTCTTTTCAACTTTGGATAAATATAAGTTCAATAGCTTATACTTATTTTCTTCTCAAAAAAGGAAAAAAGAAAAAGCTTATACCTATTTAACATAAATTTCTCCTAAAATCGAACAGTAATTCATAATTTATTTAATAGGTGAGGCGAAAAAAGTTAAGAAAAAATGCTCACCAAAATACTCCCACCTAATGGCACAGTGAAGGATAGTCTCACCATCAGTCCATCTCAAGTAGGCGGGATCGATTGATTCGGGGTCAGTGTTGGAAAACTTGGAATTGCCCAGGAGAATGTTTACGTGGAAGTACAGGAAGATCTTTTTGTCTCCATGAAAAGCGGCTAAGAAGAGAGGGCTCTCACCGTGATTGTTATACATACCCAGTGGTTGAATGCTGTTAAATGAACGAATTAGGAGGATGCATATCGAGATTCTCTGCACTGATGCTGCCACATGCAAAGGGGTATTCCCTTCATTGTTTTTTATCCATACAGCGGACTCCAAAATGGCGGTAATTTCTTTTTCCACTTTTTCATCATAGACGTTAATTTCTTTTTTTTTATTCTCATCACATACTTCAATATCATCATACAACTTTTTATCCTCATCACATACTTCAATATCATTATACAACTCGGAACGTTTATCTTTAATTTTTTCAACTTCTTCATCATACCGGTCTTCAATTTTTTTAACTTCTGTAGCATACCAGTCATTAATTTTTTTAAATTCTTCATCATACCAGCCTTTAATTACACGTACAAGTTGTCGAGCCTCTTTGTCTGGCGCAATGGAGACAGCTACGTGCAATGCCGTGTCCCCTGACATGTTGATCTTGGCGGAAAAGGCTTTGATCTGGTGTTCCTTATACATCTCAACAACCTTCTTCCATTGACCTGTCATGGTATTCCTGTACAATTCGATGGCGAGCGAATCATCTTCTTTGTCTATATCACCCATTTTCTTTCCGTCAACGTTATTTTCACACCTGTTCATGCGATAGATTGACAGTGGTAACCGGTAAGTAGAGTAATGATAGCATTGGAACTAATTAGTGGAGCGATTCATCTTTTTAGAGCATTCTCATTAAGGTGAGTAAATGCTATAAATGCTAAAATTTAGCATGTCAAATGCTATAAATACTAAAAAACACACTCCATCAATCCTTTTAAATCTTATTTATTTTGCAATCCAGCTACAGTGGAATTCTATCTCTAGCACCCCGCTGTAGCAAGATTGTAAAAAAAAAAAATCATTTTATATTCTCTCTGTCTTCTTTCTCCAGACTTTCTTTTCTCTCTCATTTCCATTTCTTCCGTCTCTCATTTCTCTGCTCTCTCTCTCTCCCTCTGTTCGACGTCTCTGCCTCTCTCTCAGACGAAACTCAGGCCGGAGCATCAAGCCAAGCCGATGTGCTCCGGAGCATCGCAGTGGTTTCCTTTTTTTTTTTCTTCTTTTTAAGTTTGTGATTTGATGTTAGATTCCGCAGTGGTTGTTTGGGTTATGGATTTGGCGTTTTGGGTCGTGGTCTGATGTGTTCCGGCGATGTGCTCCGGCGATTTTGTGGGTCTGGGTTTGTGGGTCTGAGTTCGTGGGTCTGCGTTCGTGGATCATCGACGTGACCATCGTGGATCGTCGAGTTGACCGGCGTGGATCGTCGACTTGATCGGTCTCATCGGCGTGGGTCATCGAGAGGGAGAGACAGTGAGACCGAGAGGAAGAGAGGGAGAGAGAGAGACAATGAGACCAGAGAAACAGAGGACGAAAAAAATAAAAACAAAAAAGGAGTAAAAAATTATAAAGAAATAATATTTAAATGAAGTTGTAAAAAAAATAAAAGTTTTGATGTTTGGTATATTGTAAAATGAGGAGTTAAAATTGAAAAAGTAGTGATCTGAGATTGTAAATACCAAATTTTTTACAATTCTTGACAAGACTGCTCTTAATGGGTCCAAATTTTTTTTTAATAGTTATAATATTTTTTATTTTTGTAATTAGGTCCCTCTATTCCTTTTTTTTCCACGAGAACCCTACTCAGCCTCATCCAAATAACACCTACTCAACCAAAAACACTTCATACAAACAATAAAAATATTCATAATATTGATTGTATTTTAGCCAAAAAAAAACCATAAAAAATGTGTTATTAAAAAAGTTAAGAGTTAAATTTTTTACATTTACAATAACTAATATAATTACCCGTTAACTCTAACAAATTGTTACAAATAAAATATTTTATTTTATTAAGATTATATCTTCTCTTTTAATTAAAAAACTAAAAAAATTTCGTTTTTTTATTATTTTAATAAATTATTTATATTATTTTAAATAAAATTATAAAAAAATAAAATATTTGATATTAAGATAATTATAAAATAAGATGATAAAATAAATAAATAGAATAACTTTTTGAAATATTAAAAACTAAAATTTTTAACATTAAATGCTTTAACTTTTTATAACAAAAAAAATCCTAACTAGTCTGGTGTAAAAAAATATATTATTTTATTTTTATTTGTCTTTGTTAATAAATAATTCTATTCTATTATATTTAGAAACAACAATTTTAAATATTTATAATTTTTTAATACTATATATAAATATATATATATGTCTATTTAGAGTTTTTTTTTTTTTTTTTCTTTATACTCCGGCCTGTTAACTTAAATCCTAAGTCCGTCCCTGGTGTAAACTGTAAAGTCAGCAATGTTGACCCGGATTTGGCATTGCCGCAATGCGGCCGGGTTTGAAAACCGTAGATGGTTCTCACGGTTCAGGTCAGAACTTAAAAAATAATAATAATAAAAAAAAAACTTGGTAACTACAATACCTTATTATCCCTATCGCCATTGTTAAGAAAACCTCAAAAGAATAACCAATAGATACAAAGAACCAAAAAACAAAACAAAAAAATCCTTTTACTAGATCCCTCCAAATAGAAAAAGAAAAAACCAAACAATTTTCACTTACATAGCCATAGTGTCCACACTGCAATAACTCAAAAGTTTGCCTTCACAAGTCGTCAGACACTAGTCATAGCTTCAGTCCTTGTCTTCTGAAGCCTCTAGTTGACGACCGGTGACCGAATCTCTCCAAACCAGTGGGCAGTGGCGCTGGGATCTCTCTTTCTCTCACTGTTTTGGATTTGTGTCTGAGATCTCTCTTTTGTTTGTTGAAATTTATCTATCTGTTTGGTAAGGCAGTATCTCCTTTTTCTAGCTTAGTAAATGAGGCCTGCCACTTAATTTATTGTGTACTACACTACCACATACCAGAAAAATCAGATTTTTTATTGATATTTATTATATTTAATTTTTAGTTCTGTTGATATTTGTGTACCACAGCAGCTTTTGACTTCATCAATATAGTTTTTTTTTTATGTTTTAGTAATATTTTATGTTAGATTTGAATTTGATACCGGTGGTCTATTATTTGTTTACTTCAACAGTAGTTTTGATAAATCAACGGTTTTTCTTAGGAGGGATAATCATTGGTTAATATTATGTGAGTGTTTGGATTCGCGTTTGCGTTTGTGCGTCTGCACATTTTGTGTTTTCTCTTTTTTTTTTTTTTTTTCAACGCTTATGAACAGTAATTGACAGTGTTCATGCACGTGATTACACTGTACAGGAGACAAAGTTACTGTTCACGCTATTCATACACTGTTCACACACTGTTCATGAGACCCACAACCACTTTATTCAGATGAAAAAATTTAAAATGGGTCCTACGGTACTATTCACACATTTTAAAATTATTTTGCTACAATGTTTTCAGTTTTCAGCAAAATAAATTGTATCCAAACGGACCCTATAACGTCATGTGATGCACGTTTGTATAAAGCATATAATATTGTATATATTTATATAAAAATGTATGATATTGTACACATTTATTTAATTTATAATGTAAATCTTACATGTAAATCTTACATGAATAGTACAATGTAAACTAATAATTAATTTTATGATAATTAGTCAATCAACTATGATATTGTTATATGTATTGTATATAATGTTTGCTTAGGATTTAATATTTTTATTTGTCTAACGAAAGTTATGATATGAAAAACACATTTGAAAGATAGAACTCTCTCTTTTCCAGTTTATTGAATAGTCTGAATTTCAAAACCATGCTCCCAAAATGCTCCTATGTTTTCAACACTATATTTTAAAATTGGAGTAAAATAATAGTGTTGTTTTGAAATGATTATATTCCATTCCTTCTATGTTACTATCAAAATATATATGTTACATACATTTCATTCATTTACATTTCCATTTTTTTATTCCTTTATGATTTATTAATTAGCATTCCATTTCATTTTTTTATAAACTCCCAAACAAATAGAAGAATAATTATTTTACATTGCATCCTTACTACATACACCAATTTACATGCCTCTAGCTAGCCTCCAAAATTAAAAGCCATGGACCATGGTGATATCCCACTATAGGCACTTATTATTTAATGGCAAATGTCAATGAATGTTCTAAGGATATTTGTTAGTAAACCATTTTAAGTAAGTTTTTATGGTAAAAAAAAAAAAAAAAATTAATCGTTTGACAGCTTTTTCAATTTCTCATAAAAATATTGTAGAAACTTTTCTAAAATGGTTTATTAATAATTGTCTTAAAGACATCCGTTAACATAACATTTCTTTAATTCATTAAAAAAAAAAAAAAAAAAAACCAACCCTCGTTGGGTCTCACCATAATACAAAATTAATGAAAAAGTCTTGAGGCATGTGATAAATCACCCAAATTTTCATGGAAAAGTCTCTCAACACTGAGAAATATAACAATTTTTTCACATATTTCTTGCGTTTTTGTGTTATGATGTGCCTAGTAGAGGAGAAATTATACAGTACTCTAGTGGACCACGTTACTTGTCCATCATTCTAATAAAATACTCTCACTTGTTTAAAATTGTTGAGTCAGTAATCAATTTATGTAAAAAAAAAAAAAATTCTAACTCAACAATTTTAAACAGGTGAGAGTATTTTAGTAGAATGACGGATCATGTCATTTGTTCACAATAAAGACTTTATAATTTCTCCTGGTCGAGGACTACCTTAAACGTTATGTGTGTGAAATATGAAAAATTTAATGATTTTTTTTCGGTGTTGGTTACATAAATAAATTTGGTTTGTCAGTTTAAACATTAGTGTTCAGTGTTTAAACACTGAACACTAGTGTCCAAAAACAAAAAAAAAGCGTTTGGTATGCCATTTCTGTTTAGGCGTTTGGAAAACATTGTTCAAAAATCAGTGTTCAAAATGATGGTTTTTGAAATCATCTCCGACTTGTTTTCAAACAACAAAAACTAATGTTCAATGGCAATTGTGTAATTATCTTGAACATTGTATGGACCACCTGCTCAGACATCAAAAGCTGTATTGTCTCCTCAATCTCACCCACACAGTCCCGCTGGCATTAAAAAAATGTTTTTTGAATAAAAAAATGTTTATTTTGGTCAAGGTGTCAATTTTTTCTTTTAAATCAAACACACGTACCAAACACATTTTTATGTTTTTTGAACACTAAAAACATGTTATTTAAACCATAATACCAAACACATTTTTTGTTTTATAACCATTAAAAACACGTTTTTTAACAACACTTTTTAAACTACAGTTTTCATATTTTTTTAAACAATAATTTTTGAACTCCATGACCAAACGCCCATAACAACTTTTCCGCACATTTCCATGTTTTTGTTATGTGTGTAAAATATGAAAAATTCAATGATTTTTTCGGTTTTGGTAGCATAAGTAAATTTTCACCTAGTACCAACTTTTGTTTTTATTGTGGTGGGACCCACTACATACAACAAAAGCCATTTCTATATTTTACATATATCACCGCGCAATGGTGACTCATGTTTACGAGAGAGCAATAGTTTAGGATTCAAGTTTCTCAGTTAAAGCTTCACACGCATATACTAAGATTAAATTAGAGTTAAATTATATTTCATATAAAAAATATATATTTTGAAAAAGTTTAGGGTCATATAATTTTTTACAATTTTTTGTCACAATGGTAATATGGTAGAGTGTAATTGATAAAAAAAAATTATGAGTTTATATATAAGTGATAGTTAATCACTCACAATCTATCGCGTTAAAATTGTAACAAAAATATTATGAAATAATTTGTTTTCCTAAACTTACTCGCCTCCAAAATTAAAAGTCGTGGTAGAGTCCAGCTATAGGCACCGATATTTTTACTTATAAAAAAATACACCTCATTGGGTCCATAACACAAAATTAACGAAAAAGTCTTGAGGTTAAAAGCTGTGGTAGAGTCCAGCTATAGGAGAAGTTATTCTGTGTTTCTGTTGTATATAGAGTCCACCCTCATGTGAGGGAGAAGAAACATGCAACAAAAATAAGGTGAAATTTTTCCAGCTATAGGCACCAATATTTTTACTTATAAAAAAATACACCTCATTGGATCCACAACACAAAATTAACAAAAAAGTCTTGAGGTTAAAAGCCGTGGTAGAGTCCAGCTATAGGCACCGATATTTTTACTTATAAAAAAATACACCTCATTGGGTCCCCAACACAAAATTAACGAAAAAGTCTTGAGGCATGTTAAAAATCACCCTAATTTTCACGAAAAATTCTCTCAACTCCTAGAGTTACAAAAACTTTTCAAACATTTCCCGTATTTTTGTTTAATAATGTGCCTTGTGGAGCACTACCTAAAATGTTATGGGTGTGAAATACGAAAAATTTAATAATTTTTTTTATGTTGGTTGCTTAAATAAATTTCACCTAAGAGCATTTGCATAATCTTTGTAAAATTTGCTGTCCATTTTAGCGTAAAATTCATTTTTTGTATTTTACATTGTTTTTTTTTTTTTTAGTTTTCTACCGTATTTTCTCAAAACTTTCAATCAGAAACTAATTACTGTTCGCGCCGGGTAAGCTGTATTTTACTTTGTCACTTTTATAAATTACCAACCTCATATTATACACTTTATTTGATTTAAATAATATTTATTTGATTTTATTATTATTTTTTTACTTTATACTTTATGACTTCACGTGCATTCTCATCTCCTCAAAAAGGTAAAAAGTTCTCTCTCATCTTTCACCTCTCACCTCTCTTCTCTCTTCACCATCACAAAGCCAAACCTCCATGGCTAGAGCTCCATGGCCATGGCCGAACATCACATAACCATCACAAAGGCAGAAACCCACATAAATTAAACCCCTGCTCTTTCTAGTTCTCTTAACTCGAACCCCACCTAGCCTAGACCACCATGGCCAAACACTATGGGTTCAGCCAATCAACCACCACAAACAAAAGGCTTCTAACTTTGGTTCTATCTTGGGTTTGGGGACTTGGTGATTTTGTTTGGTTTTTGGAGTTCTGAGTTGTGGGTGTAGTTTGATTTGTGTTTTGATTTGGGTTTTGGGGTTTGAGAAAGGTGGGATTTTTTGGCTTGGGTGTGGTGGGTGGACGGTGGTGGGTGGTTGACCGGCTTTGTCTTGTTTAGAGAAAGAGCGAGTGAGTGATGAAGATGGAGATGGAGATGGAGATGGGGAAAGAAAAGATTTTGGGAAAAAGAGAAAACAGAGGTCTGATGAGTGGTTGAGAGAAAAAAAAACGAAAAAATTATTTACACGGCTACAGTAACCGTGCAAACCGTGTATATTTGCATGATTACTTAGCAGATGTGAATATTTGCAAATTTATACATGTGAGTAGTTTCTGGTGACAAATGGGTAAAAATAGATCACTATTTTTTGAAATTATTTTTTAAAATTATTAGGACCTATTTGGTAAATAAATTTTAAAATAAATTTTTATATTTTAAATAATATTATACATTGTTTTATATATTTTTTTATTTATACATGTATCAAAAATACTAAAACAACGTTATTCAAACCATCCCAACAAACGATCCTTAATGATTTACCGGTGTTTGAGAAACTCGAGTTCTTTTTGCCACACTTTCACTACTTTTTCACTACTTTTCCCACGTGACCCTGACAAAAGAGAAAGAAAAAAGAGAAACCCACATATCGTGTGGCGAAATATTCATTGGAATATGCAGAGTGGGTGATGATGAAGTGTGTTGAAATGGGTGTCCACTTTTCAACCCACATAGACATGTGTCCTTCTGACACAACCCTGAAGAGGACACCTACATGCATAAAGTCATGGAAGTACTGTATTTCTGTGAATATGATGGACACATCAAATCAATGTTCAACGTTATCGGGTAATCAATTTTTTTAAACTCGAGTTTTGGTGATAAAACAAAATAGTAATATTTGACTGTTTTTGCCGAAAAAATGTGTTATCAAAGGTGGCTATATGAATTTTTTTTAGAATGTTTCTTAAAAAACATAAATTATACAATCTAATAAAAAGAGAAATTCATATATTGACAACAACAATAAAAAAATATACAAATACATCAAATTTATAATTACTTTATACGAATTTTCATATTTTGAAATCTAACCATTATATATATATACACCCACATACTATATAACATTTTTGTGCTAGTCTATATTTAAATTAATCTTAAGTTATGCCCAACAGCCCAAGTCCATTTAAATGGTTAACTATATATTAAATTTCAAAAAAAAAAAAAATTTGTAAAATCCGAAAGAGTGGCAAACTTGTCCATTAAAAAATTAATTAAATCCCCCTAACAAAAATTAAATAATAAATACTAATACAAAGCCCAAGTAAATAGTTGACAGCCAATCATCTGGTACAAGTAAAAGAAGAAAGTGGTGACACTTTACACTTTGACAGCCAAGCATTGATTGACTTATGGAAGACCATGATAGAAAAAATAAAAAGTTCATCTTCATCATCGGTAAACGGGCAAAGAATAGCAGAGACTTCAGGAAGAGCAAAAATGCAAAAAAGGTAAAAACACATAAAAGAAAAATAAAATAAAAAGAGAGAGAGAGAGAGAAAGAAGAAGAAGAAGAAATGGAAATGCAAGCTCATGGACTGCCAGCATCTCACTGTGGTTGAGAAGCTTCAACAATGGTAAACAAATTTTTTTATTTTTTTATTTGAGAGTGTTCTTGATTTTGCTTGAGAGTGTTCTTAATTTTTTTTTTTAAAGTAAACAAATAAAAAAAATTAAATTATTATATATAATTTTCTTTTCAGATCAGAGTGTTCTTAAGAACACCCTAGACTGACCATGGCGCTTGCCACTGTGATTTTTTTTTTTTTTTTTTTGATTCACTTGCCACTGTGATTAAACACTAACAATTTCGAAAAATAATAATATTTGACTATTTTTGCCCTAAAAAATGTGTAAATTTAAGTACTTTTGTATTATATACACATTGATATGATTGCTTTGACAACGTCTTCTGCTTTTATTGTGGTGGAATCCACCACGCACAACAAGAGTCATTTCGTTATATTGGACACAAGCCGGACCCTCATTATATTTTACACGCCTCCAGCTAGCAAGCCTCCAAAATTGAAAGCCATGGTAGAGTCCAGCTATAAGCACTGATTTTTAACTTTTGAAAATTATGCCTCATTGGGTCCACAACACGAAATTAACGAAAAAGTCTGAGGCATGTTAATAATCACCCTAATTTTCATGAAAAAAAATGTTCTCTAAAAGCATCCCAGATGTTCTATAAAAAATATCATTTTATCACACTAAATACTTATTTTATTATTTTATCACATCATTTTACAACATCTTATTTATCAGATATTTTATCATTCAATTCTATACATTAAAATAATATTTACTACACATTAAAATAATATTTACAACTTATTAAACACAATCAACAGCCACCACACTGTTGCCAACAACCAACAGCCACCACCACACAACCACCATCTTCATCCACAACCCAAAACACAATTCAAAACAAACCCATAGCCCACCAACACCAAATTGGAAGCCCCACCACCACCACCACCACCACCACCACCTCAACCACAAACCCCGACAAACCCACCGCCTCCACACTGCTGCCAACAACCAACAGCCACCACCACACAACCACCATCTTCATCCATAACCCAAAACACGATTCAAAACAAACCCATAGCCCACCAACACCAAATCGGAAGCCCCACCACCACCACCACCTCAACCACAAACCCCGACAAACCCACTGCCTCCACACCCTCACCCACACCCACTTCCAAACCCAAAACCTTCATAATCCAAGTCAACCCAGACTCTAAACCCACCATCTTCATCGTCGTCATCATCATCGCCGACCCACACAACAAACCCACTCCGACATTACTCCCACACCAACCTCGCCGACCTACACCGACATTACTCCCAACCGAACCCACCCATCTCCGTCGGAACCGAACCCAGCTTATAAGCACAAAGAAAAGATACCCACTTCGGTTACACTAAATGCATACCTCAAGTCTTTAAATCTTTCATCGAATGCGCTTGATGGTGAAATACCCACTTCGTTTGGGGACTTGATTTTGCTGAATAACATGTCTTTAGCATCCAACTCGTTGTCAGGTTCAATCCCAGACTCGATCGTCAGCGTCAACGTCGGCGTGAAAGAGCAGTGAGGGTTGGGGTTTAAGAGGAGAGGATTGGGGTTTGAGGGGAGAGGAGACTGACGAAGAGATGAGAAAGAAAGAGGAATAAAAAAATAATAAATCCATATGCCACACCCGTCTGTACAATGGCAAATTTGTGACTCTACTGTAGCATGTTGCAAAAAATATGAGATATGGCACATCTGATAAATGGGGTCAAATGGTGTTTGGTGTGCCAAATGTGCCAAATATTTGGCATTTGGCACATTTAGCACATCTGATACGGATGCTCTAATAACTCCAAAATTAATAGCCATGGTAGAGTCTCGCTACATGCACTGATTTTTTAATTGAAAGAAAAAAGACACACCTCATTGGGTCTCACCACAGCACAAAATAATGAAAAAAAAGTCTTGAGAAATGTAAAAAATGATAAAATTTAGTTACAAACTTAGTTGTGGTAAATTATTACGATTCTGTTCAACATTTTTTTTCTGAGATGTAAATTTTGAGAAATCCACCATTGGATTAAATTTTGGAGAAAATGTACTTTTGTTCTTACATTTTAGGCCGATTCTTGTTTTGGTCTCTGTTTTTTAGTCGTGCCTATCTGAGTCTCTAAAAATGAAAAACTATGTCCATTTGGTCCCTAATGTTAACCCACTAATAGAATATTCATACTTGGCAAATGAAGTGCAAGGTGGCATGTTAGATGCTGATGTGACTAATAAAATAATAGTAAAAAAAATACCATGTCAGTATATAATTTTTTTTAAAATAATTTATCAATTTTAGCAAAATTAAAAAACATTAAAACAAAATTAAAAACATTAAAATACATAGATTCAGATTTTAATGAGAATTAGCAAGAACATGAAACCAGATTACAAGAACTCAAGAACACAAACCCATATCACAAGAACACAAAAATGCAAAAAAAGAAAGAAAAAAAGAAAAAAAAAGACTAACAGGAAGAACATAGTACTCAAAAAATTTCTATTCCAAAATTTGTATACATTCTTCCACAAAAATCAATTATACATTAAATAAAAAATTTCAGCTCTATTCTTCCACAAAAATAAAATATACACCTCTGTGTTTCCCTAATTTGTAGCCAAAATCATCAAACCTAATGACCATTACCACAATCCGCCACACTAACCCATATCCACCACCACCGAACCCGAATGACCTCTAGCACCACCACCACTAGATCCATCACCACCAAACCCTACAATCAAATTTCAACCACAACTCAAACATATTTTGAACCATTATATAGACACCGTATTTTGTACCCCTTATGACTCGAGCTCCTGTTCCCCAATGATACTCTAACTCTAAGGCCTAAGGCCAGTTTAGAGCCCAATCAAATATTAAATTGACTTGAAAAGACTAACAGGAAGAACATAGTACTCAAAAAATTTCTATTCCAAAATTTGTATACATTCTTCCACAAAAATCAATTATACATTAAATCAAAAATTTCAGCTCTATTCTTCCACAAAAATAAAATATACACCTCTGTGTTTCCCTAATTTGCAGCCAAAATCATCAAACCTAATGACCATTACCACAATCCGCCACACTAACCCATATCCACCACCACCGAACCCGAATGACCTCTAGCACCACCACCACTAGATCCATCACCACCAAACCCTACAATCAAATTTCAACCACAACTCAAACATATTTTGAACCATTATATAGACACCGTATTTTGTACCCCTTATGACTCAAGCCCCTGTTCCCCAATGATACTCTAACTCTAAGGCCTAAGGCCAGTTTAGAACCCAATCAAATATTAAATTGACTTGATGAGTGTTAAAATGAAAAATATAACTTTTTTAATGAGCAAAAATCTATTTTTGGAAATAAATTGACCAAGTTAACCCTCGGCCTGCGTACGTGGGTTACGGCCTGCATACATGGGTCGCGGCTTGCGTACGCAAGCACGATCTTGCACACGCAGTTAGGGTTTCAGAAGTATAAGAAATGCATGTTTTCTGCAATAATGGTTGAGGTTTGAAACGAATCCCACATCATCTGGAAGCCATTCCAAACCCCATTTTTTCAACTATAAAAAGCCTTACATAGTACATTTTCAAAACACACAGAAATCTCACAAAGAAAAACCTAAGATTCACTAGAAAATAGTGAATGAAAAGGGAGTTTTTCACAAAACACCCTCAAGTCATTTTTATTTGATTAGGACCTTTTCTGGCCATAATTTTTTGAGTTTAAGATTACTAATCACTCTTTCATTTAATTGTGATAGATTTGATTGAGGGGAACGGTCAAAAATCAAGCATAGGAGCTTTTTCTTTAAGGTATGCTTTGAAATCTTTCTTTTTCTTTTCTGCCTTGTCTTTGTTTTAATCTGCTTTTTGTGTTTAGTTTATGTTTATATATGTTTGTCTAGGTTAGTTTTAGGTTTTCTTTATGTTCTTAAGCATGCTAGGTTGTTAGATTTTACGTTTTTGGTTGCTGCTCTATTTTTGTGTTGATTAGGGTTTCTGGGTAAGGATCTGTGTACGCATAATCTAGCTTGTGCACGCAGGCTGAACTCATGCGTATGTAGACCTGTTTTAGCGTGCGTAATGCCGTTACCCAGAAAACCCTATTTCTTTTTTATTTTGATTCTGCTTTCACATGTTTGTCTGCATAGCCTCTTTTTCACATGTTCTTAAGCCTCATAACATGTTTGCTCACCTTTTTTAAATGCTTGTTGGTTATCACATGTCTAAATTAGGGTTTAGTATAGGGTTTCTTCATTTTAATGCCATTCATTCACATGTTCATGCATTGATGCCATATGTGCTGTGCTGTTGAGAGGTAAGTAAAGGGTAAGTCATGCATTAGCAATGTTCAAGCATTTGTGTTAGGTTTTCTTAGATGTATGATTAGGGTTTCTAACATTTTAACTTTTTGTGTTTGATATGTTTTGTTTGATGATATGCTTGCTGCCATGTTTTGTTTTAGATAGGGTTTTTCATATGTTAGATGTATGATTAAGGTTTCTTTTGTTTGGCTCTCTTTTGTTTGGATTAATAGATAAATATGTTTGTCTAAGGTTAAAGATGCCATATTGTTTGTTAGAAGCATGTTAGTAAGTGTGTGTGAGTCTAGAATACAAGTATTTAGATAATTTTTAATAGGGTTATGATGTAGCACACAATGATGGGAGGCCAACCATAGGGTTGGGCGATCTTGGGTGCCTAATACCTTCCCAAGAGTGTACCTAAACTCCGAACCCAAACTCTGGTAGTAAGATCAAAGGTCCTTCCTCAAAAGCAGGGACGGACCCAGGATTTCGAGCTGGGGGGGGCCGGAGATAAGCGAAAAAAAAAATTTCAAATATGCATCCATATAGTATTAATAAACTATCAACCAAGACAAATACCCAAAAATCATTGTTTCTTAATATATCAAAAACAACTTTTTGAAATTGTGTTTGAGAGATATGGTTATTTTTCGGAATTGGGATATCGGCAATTTTTGGAATTGGGGAATGAATATTTCTTGGGATTGGAACATCGACATTTTCCGGAATTGGAGAATGAATATTTTCTAGAATTGGAATATCCACATTTTTTGGAATTGGAATAGCAACATTAGTTGTTGGCAATCCCACGTTGACTTCGGAAGAATTTGAATATTTTCTTTTGAAAAAATCAAACATTGTAGTTGATTTTTTCATGATCTACAAATAAAATAAGAATCATATATATTATCTCACAAATGGTTGTTGTTACTAACTAAAGACAAATACTAGAATCAAGGTAATATGCATGATGCATTTAATTATAAATTTAGTATTTCTCACTTATTTTCAATTTATAAATTTATTTAATTTAGTATTATGAGTTAACAATAGGCGCAAGTGAATCACTGTTATTTTCTTAAATTTGTGATCTGTGACAATTTTCTATATTATATGATTTGTTTTTTTCTTTTGTCTTTGGTCTTTGCCTTTATTTGTCTTTGTCTTTGTCTTCTTTTTGTGAACTGTGAAGACTGAGTCTCTCACTTTCTCTGTCTCACTCTCGCCTCTCCTTTTCTTTTCTTTTCTTTTTTTCTTTTTTTCCTTCATTTCTGACTTTTCCGTTTGGTTTTGGGGTCTTACTAACTGCTAGGTTTTCTTCTTCTTCTTTTTTTCTTTTTTTTTTTCTTTTTTACATATATATATATATATATTAAGGTTTTCATGGGCTTTGAAAACTCCTAGGCTGGCCGGCTGGAATAGGGATGGTTGAGGTGAGGGGGGCCCAAGCTAAAAATCAAGGGGGGCTCGAGCTAACAACCAAGGGGACCCAAGCTTTTTTTTGAAAATTTTACATACTAAAAAAAAAAATTTTGGACCCAGGGGGGGCTCGGGCCCCCTTTGCCTTCTACCTGGGTCTGTCCCTGCTCAAAAGGATGCTATATTCGTGGTTCTTAGACCATATAACTAGGTGGCGACTCCATTTCCGTTGTGCCCACACATTAAACACCCCAAACCCCCTACATCATCACAAATCAAAGAAGAGACTGAGTGAGTGAGTCCAAGAAAAGAAGAGATAGAATGAGAGATCAAGGAGACCACCTTGATTTTGGCTGGTGGCGATGAATGGCGAGGAAGGTGACCACAACCTCCACCACCGATCTGGGGTTAACAACATCACTGCCACCAACCACTGATTTGTGTTTCATAGCTCACAAAAGGGGGGGAAGCCACCAACCACCGATCTATGTTGACCATTGTTTTCTCCGCATCAAGACCCCATGGCCTCCATGATCAAAACCTCGAAGATTAGCTTATTGATCTACTCGCCGCTGGGCGAGGGAGAAGCCGAACCACCACCGGCTGCATCTCAGCCCCTCTCTCTCTCTCTCTCTCTCTCTCGAAAAGTAATTTTAGATTAGTGGTCTAATGATAAAATATCATACTCGAAAAATAGTTTTAAAACTAAAGTTGAAAACAATTTCAGAATAAAGATTAAAAAAATTAATTTAATTAAATTTAAAAATTAGAAATTCATAATTTTATTTTTTTATTTTTTTGTGATTTTTTATTTATTTAAATGCTGACATGGCATTTTTTAAAAAATAATAAAAATAATAAAAATTTTATTAGCCACGTCAACGTCTAACATGCTATCTATATACTCCGTTTGCCAAGTATGAATTTTCTGTTAGTGGGTTAACAGCAAGGACCAAAATCGACACATTTTTTCATTTTCAGGGACTTAGGCACGACTAAAAAATAGGGACCAAAACGAGAATTGGCCCAAAATGTAGGGACCAAAAATGCAATTTCGCCTTAAATTTTCTTCTTATATTATTCATGCTTGCAAAATTTTCAGAATATCAAAAATAAATAGCTATATTATCAATTAAATATTTAAATTTTAAATTTTTGTAGTCTAAAATTATGCATAAAAATAAATTTATTGATCGAATAGTAAATAATATTTGATTAGTAATAAATTTGATATGCGTGTTAAGAACATAAAGAATATGCATTCTAACAGTTATCAATCAAATATTTAAATTTCAAATTTTGTAGTTTAAAATTATGCATAAAAATAAATTTATTAATCGAATCGTAAATAATATCTGATTAGCAATAAATTTGATAAAACCCCCTCTTTTGGGTCTCTACAATCCACCCCTTTACGGGCACAAGTGTCCTCACGTGTGGGGCCCACACTTCCAGCTAGGGCATAGCTCTGACACCATTTGTAATAACCCCGCCCTAAAGCAGACAATATCTACATAGTTGGGGTTGGGTCATTATAGGAGCAATACCTTAAATGTTGAGTGTGGAATATGGAAAAATCAATGATTTTTTAAATGTGGGTTGCCTAAATAAAATTTCACATAACACCATTTTTTGCTTTCATTGTGGTGGGACCCAATACAAACAACAAAAACCATTCCATGATATTTTACATATCCGTTTGAGAATAATTTATCTAACTTTTTATTTAAAGAATTGTGGATAAAATGTCAAAGTTAAATAAAATAAATAAGTGACTCAATTGAGACACGTAAATAGTAGAAAAAAAAGAAGAAGCAAAAATTAAATAAAATAAGTAGGTAAGTCATGTGAGACTCACAAATAATAGAAAAAAAATAAGCAATAAGAGCACTCACATTAGCAAGTGCAAAATACAAAAAGTTGTAAAATTTACATAATATGACCTAAAATTCATATGCATCAGTGACTGTATAGATGTGTATATTTACACATTTGCTACAGCAACCATGAAAATATACACAGTTATTGTAGCTGTGTATTTCAATATAATATATTTTTTTTCTCTCACGTCATATCTTCTCCTTCTCTCTCTTCCCCTCACTCTCTTCCATCCTCTGCTCCTGCTCCTACTCCATCTTAATCTCTCTCTCTCTCTCTCTCTCTCTCTCTAGACAAGATAGAGTTGGTTAACCACCCACCATCGTCTAGCCACCACACCTAAGCCAAAAATCTCACATTTCTCAAACCCAAAAACCCAAATCAAACTACACCCACAACTTAGAACACTATGAGAAACTGAATTTGTGATTGAAAATGAGGATTGTATATTGATTTAAGTAATCTGTACATATATATACTAAAAGACCCAAAACAGAGCTGTAACTCTGTAACTAACTTAACAATCATCTACACGTGTGAACACAGACACTTACACGTGAGTCACTAAACTAACTTTACAAAAACTATAGGTAGCTCTCAATACAACCCTAACTATGCTTCACCACTATGCTACACTTCTATTCTGTCGTTTAGACATATTTGTGCT
>JARYZH020001513.1:0-27154 GCA_030021035.2 Notholithocarpus densiflorus | reverse complement strand
TTTATATTTACGTCATAGTGGTATTCGAGAGTTGCCTTCATCAATCAAGTATCTTACTGGGCTTCACAGCTTAGACTTACATGATTGCCAAAACCTTAGGTATCTTCCTGATGACATCTATAAATTACAACTTCTTAGTGAACTATCTATTCCCACTGCCAGATTGAGACAAACATTCCATTATTTGGATGGCTTTTCCAAATATGGGTTTTTTATGTTGGATTTCTTGAGTTTCAGGGGCAATAAAAATATAATTGAATTAGACTTTTTGATGAAACCCGAGTACTTCCCCGTTTTGAAATCTCTAGATCTATGTGAAACTAATATTGTCAGCATCCCCAACAGCCTTAGCAGATTTAATACATTAGAGTTCCTTTATATAGGACATTGCAAGCACCTTCGAGAAATTCCAAGGCTTCCACAATCTGTAAAATTTGTGGATGTAACAAATAGCTATTCGTTGAATCCACAATCATCAAGCAGATTATTGAATCAGGTTTGTGTCTCTTTTTTAAAGTTATAATAAAGAAACAATTTTTTGTTACTTACTTCCCTAATTCGATTTTTGTTGAATTTGCTAATTGCATGCAGATTGGAGAAATTTTAAGGATTTTACCAAATAATTGCTCGCTTTTGCCTAAACCTAAAGATGATAAATTTATAATTAGACTACCAGGAACTGAGATTCCAAAGTGGTTAAACTTAAACCATGAAAGTGATGGAAATGTCATATCATTTTGGGTTGGTCACAAATTTCCAAAAATTTTTTATGTCTGTTTTGCTTTTGGACCGGTGAAATATCCACGGATGTCTTCTTGTATCGTTTACCTTTCCATCAATGGTTGTGAAAAAGCGAACCTTCTTTCAACTCCTACATATGAATTCTCCGACCATCTGTGGATATTTTCTTTATCTAATAAGAAATTGCAGTACCAATTGGATAAGTCAAACCCATCTGAACTAAATTACGTTGAGGTAATATGTGAAATGAAGGATTGGGTTAATAACCATCCAAGAAGGTGGGGGGTCCGTGTAGAGTGCATCTGCTTTTCCCAAAAATGAAAAATCTGATGTTTTTCACTTGCCGAGTCCAAGTGCTAGGCATAGTTATGGCTCTGATATGGATCAATGGACTTTCAACATTAACCATCCTATGCCAGACGTCCCCAAAAACACTACCTGTCCCACTTCAGATGGCTTCAAATCCAATTCCGACTCTAGATACGGAGCTCTCGTCCAAGGAAAATTTTTAGGTACTTTCGGAGCAAAGTGAAATGATGCTCCTTCCTTTCACATTTATAGTAGACTCCGCCATGAATTTAATGAGTGGATCTACCATAAATATAAGAGGATGGAATACGTACCATTTTTTATGCTCCGGAAGTACCTAAAAATTACTCGTCATCCAACTGCAACACTCATGTCCAGGTACCTACTTTTTTTATTTTTCACTCTCTCAGTTTGGAAAACCAAAGAAAATTAAACAAACAAGTTTTGTGTGTGTTCTGTTTTGTTTTTTTTTTTTTTTTTTTTTTTTTGAAAATTCAAGGGCTCTGAGGAAAATGGAAGAGATAGATCCCAGGGCTTTCAATAATGGAGAAGAAGATTCAGGGCTTTCGATAGCCCACACTTTTGTCAATGATGGTTCCAACTCCAAGTTGTATTTACCATCAAAGAAGACATGAAAATCGTGATCCAACTTCGATGGTTCCAGCTCCCATAATAATCAATTTTTTAAAAACAAAACAAAACAAAAAAAGTATTTTGAAGTTTTATTTATCAGGAGTATGTTATTGGACTGACATCAGTCAAATTTTTAGTTGTCTTTTTTTTTTTTTTTTTTAAGTGAAACGCTTTTCATGTTATTTTGCATGTCTTAATGTTATCTATTATGCCCCCTCAAAAAAAAAAAAATGTTATCTATTATGGGAAGTTTGCCAATTCAAGGTTAGTCATAGTTTTTTTTTTTTTTTTTGGCTCATTAGCCTCTTCATCACAAATTATTTGTTGTTTATTTTTATACTAAAAAATAATAAGATAGTCGGCTAAAAGGGCCACATGGGACTGTGATTCATGAACAAGAAGTAAATTCAAATTGAGTGAGGGTACTTATCAGAAAAAAAAAATATTGAGTGAGGTAGATTACTATACATTTTACTACTTAAACTTCATAAAAAAAAGTATCAATTTTTAATTACACACAACAGAAAAATAATAAAGAAATTTATTTATCACCTTGTTATAATAAAAGTAGGGATAAGTTTTCAAAATGTAGCAAGGGTATTGATTTAATTAATATTTCAAAAACTTTTTATAGGAAAAGAAAAAAGTAACTTTTTTTTTTTTTAACAATTTTTTATATTTCCCATAAAATTGGTATTAAAACTTTTCTAAAATTGTCTACTATCAAATACTCAAAGAACCCATTAACCAAATCCATAAAAGTATTGACTGTTAAGTTGAAATTGTGAATTTGAAAATGAATGATAGGCTTTGATTAGGTTGAACTTGCATGACTAAATGTGCTTGATGACCGAAAAAAGAAAGTTAATTATTTGGTTTCTTTTCACATTTTTTCTTTCTCTACTGCTTTTTTTTTTTTTTTTTTCCTGATATTCATAAATACTTTCTTCCATTCTTCCGTATTGTTTTTAATATACACAATGTCTGTATGCCTTTCATTTTTTAGTAAATTCTGAGCTTGATGAGAGCTAGTGGATATAGTAGGAATATTGAGAAGAGTAAAGTTGAGAGTATATTTATTTGGTTGATCTATTGGTCTGACTAAACTAAATTGAATTCAGGATAATGATGCCAGGTTGCAAACTGTCCATGGTATAGTTGATTGTTTCATATGTAGCTCCTTACATGTAGAACACAAGTTGCTGAGCATACAGTGTATGTAGTTCATTATTGTTAACATTACATTCACAATATAGCTTTGGAAACAAAATGAAGACTAGCATTTCATGAAAGCTAATTGTTTGACTAGCTCTTCTAGAGATTGGTCTCGCCTTATGTTCACTACAAAACTCAGGGGCCTTGGGCCGCGTTTTCTTAGGCCGCGGCTATAAAAAACGTGGCCCAAGATAGACTAAAGCCGCATTTTCTAAAAACGCGGCCTAAAGGAAAACTTAAAGTTGCGTTTTAAACGCCGGGCCATAGAGGGGTTCTGAAGCTACGTTTTTTTGAGCTGTAGCCGCATTTTTTGCGCTAGGGCTATGGCCGCGTTTAAAACATGCGGCCTAAGGACCTCCGTATTTAATTTTTTTGGCAAACTCTTTTTTTTCTTTTTTTTTTTCCTTAACTGTGGCCGAGTTTAAAAAATGCGGCTCTAGCCTGCCTAAAACCGCGTTTTATAGACGCGGCTTTAAATTTGGTCTGAAGCCGCGTGTTTAAAACGCGGCTTCAAATTTGGTCTGAAGCCACGTTTTAAACTCGTGGCTTTAGTGTTGGATGGGGCCGCATTTCTTAAATGCGGCCTCAGATTTTGCCTATAGTCGCATTTTAAAAACGCGGCTTTAGGCTTTGTATATATACAATTGGGTCAAATAGTTCCCACACATCAGCCTCTCCATCTCCGAAGAGCCCGATCTCAACCCTGGCCCTCCAAGCCTCCATCTGCGATCTCAACCCTCATCCTCACCCTCCATCTCTCCGATCTCAACCCTCACCCTCCATCTCTCCGATCTCAACCCTCACCCTCCATCTCTCCGATCTCAACCCCTCACCCTCACCCTCACGCTCCATCTCTCCGATCTCAAGTCCTGTGTAAATTTGGTCTCTCTTGTTTTGTTGGAAATTTGGCTGTTCTTGGATCGGTGAGAGAAATTCTTAGATACCCAATTGGTAAATTTTTTTTTTTTTTTTTTGTTTTTTTTGTTATTTCCTTTCTGGGTTTCTGTATGTTGGACTGTTTGGATGATCAGAATTCTCTGTTTTGATGTTGCAGGTTGTGAAAAAAAGTTGTTTTTCTAAGGTGGGGTTTTGGTGTTGGTGTTGGGAATTGGCAGAGCAGGTAGATGTGGAGTGGGAGAGGAAGAAGGTGAGGTGGTGCTGGATTATATGGATAGTTTGTGTTGCTTCAATTCTATGTCTCAGGTTAGGATATCTCCACCTTTTTCAATCACCCTTTTTTATTTTTTATTATTATTTTTTTTAATGTATTGATATTTTTTTCAAGTATTTGTATTTGTAGACTTGCTAATTTTTTATTTAAAAAAAAAAATTGGAAAAGGCATATGATTTATCTAGGTATGTGGCAACTTTTGTAGTAGAGTTAGAGATTTTATGTGGACTGTTTAAATTTAGTGAAAGGGTTGGGTTTGTTAATGACAAGATAAGGAAAATTATGCTTCTCTTTTTAGTATAATTCAGGTGAAGTCTTGTGTTTTTGGCAATTTTCTAGTGCACTTGATTAAATCCCATTGTATCATGTGATGAAGATTAAATCCCTATTCAACATTAAACTCTTTCGTTGTTGAGTACTGTGTACAATGATACCAGCATAATCCTAATTTTCTGCTTTAGGGTTGCCTTTTGATCAGTTTTTTTTTTTTGTCCTCAATGTTAATTCAATATATAAATTTATATTAAGCAGTTGTGTTCACGTGCACATAAGGTCCATCTTGTATATATGCTTCTACCCTAATGAAAAAAAAAAAAAAAAAGTTGAATAAGCTACATTGTTTTCTCATTTCATGCTCCATTTTCTTGCAGCTCTTCCTATCTCTTGGAATCCCTTCCTCTTGCAAATGTAAAGATATACATCTTTCGTTATTTATGAACTTATTCAGCTTGTACATATTCTTCTCCATGCATATATATAACACCTCCTTTTTCTTAATTAACTATTCTTCTCAAAAGTATCTTAGGTTTCTAATAAAATTCTGTGACACAGATTAAGTGGATCTGCCCAACTGCCCCTACACGTCCAAACGTCCAGTGACCCTACTTGGGGGATTTCCTTGCACTGCATGTAAGAAACAATCTCCTTTTTTCTCTCTTTCAAAATGATAAAATGAGTATCATTTGTAATATCTCCTGTCTCAAGTATCATTAATCGATTTTGTTTATTTTTATTACGGTAAAAGGCTGCCATTTTTCTCTGTTAGTATATTTTTTTTCTCTTTTATTTTTGTTAAATGAAAAGCATCAAAGATCCATGTTTGTTTTTGTTTGGGTGCTGTTGTAGATGTTTTTTTTTTGTTTTTTTTTTATTTTATTTTATTTAAAATGTAGTGTTTTAATCCTAACATTTAGCCATATTGATGTTTATCCTATAAAATTGCATCTAATGTTAAAAACTTAAAATTTTCTTCTTGAATTTGTTTTGTCCTGCTCAAATGTATGGTTCTTCCTTTTTGTTTCCGTCGTTCCTTGCTTGACTTTCATTCTTTTTTCTTGTTGAACAATTTTGGGATATGGTTAAATAAAACAAAATCAATAACATATACATGTGCTCATTGGCTTTCGAAGTTTGAACTCAAGAGTACTTGAGTTCTCTGTAATGATGTTGCCTTCCATGTTTGACTGGGCCGTCATCCGGCGAAACGGCCCATCGGATGACTAAATTGGAAAATTCGCTGAGGAACCAACTTGCCGAGTCAGAGAAGAGGCATTAGGAGCAAATGGCCTCATTGCATGCACGGCATAAGGAGGAAATTGCCGAAGCACTGGCCGAAGCAAAGCGGGAATCAGATGCACGACATGAGCAGCAAATGGCCGAAGCAAAGCGACAAATGGATGAAATGATGTCGGGCGTGAGAGCCATGTTACAAAGCAGCATGAGCAGCTTGAACAATTTTTCAGGTACTAAAAATGTTGCCTTTAATTTAATGAAACTTGCATGTTTATTGCAATGCATTGTTATGTGCTACTAATACGATGTGTATAATATATTCAGGATAGCGCTGCATCACAATGAGGACTCTTCGTGGATATTTTAAGATTGTATGTTGTATAACTTTTTGGCTGTATTAGAAGGAATATTGTACACATGATGTCTGATGCTCGCTACATCTTTTTTGTGTCAAATGGACTTTAAACTTTTTCCTCCATTTTGTTGCTGTATTGAACTGCATATTCCTTAAAGATTGATAATTTTCCCCTATTCGTTAGAGATATTGATTTGTGACAGGTTTGAGAAAATTCTAGCTTGATATTTAGTTGAAATTCCGACTTGTTATTTTGTTGCATGCAACAAGCTGGAATTTTTTGTATGTGTGACAGGTTTGTAAAACTTATAGCAGCTATTGTAATGCATTTGCCATCTGGCCTGGGAAGGAAAAAAAAAAAAAATAAATAAAAACAAAAACTATAGCCGCGTTTTTAAAACGAGGCTATAGACAAATTCTTAACAGGAATTCGGGGGTTGTGGCTGCGTTTTAAACGCGGCTACAGATTTAACCTTAGGCCACGTTTAAAATGCGGCTAAAATATGTCTCAGAGGCCGTCAACAAGGGAGCTATGGCCGCACTTTTTAAACGCGGCCTAAGAGCAGGACCTTAGGCCGCGTTTTAAACGTGGCCTAAGGTGAAAGCTATAGCCACGTTTAAAACGCGGCCTAAGGTTCTGATCTTAGGCCGCGTTTTAAACGTGGCCTAAGGTTAAATCTGTAGCCGCATTTAAAACGCGGCCCAAGACCAGAATCTTAGGCCGCGCTTTAAACGCGGCCTAAGACCAGAACCTTAGGCCGCGTTTTAAACGGGGCCATAGGTCCTGGTCTTGGGCCGCGTTTGAAAAAGTGCGGCCATAGGCCCATCAGTCCTATAGTCACAGGTTTTAGGCCACACTAGCAAACACGGCCTAAAAAACGCGGCTATAGGCTATAGCCACGTTTTTCTGACCTATAGCCGTGTTTTAAAAACGTGGCCATAGAACCTTTTTTTTTGTAGTGGTTGGCAACCCACCTCGCTTTGAGTCGAATTTGCTCAATACTTTGCTTCAAAATCATAGTAAAAGAAGGATGCATACGGCTAGCAAAAAATGCTTCTATCTCATCAGCCTTTTCATTGCTACAGAACTGCCAAATGACAAAATTCAATGAGTGAGCAATCTATTTTTAGCATCACTAATGGATATCTTTACCACATATCATAATCTAGCATGCTATGATTTCTTTGTATTAACTATTAAGTGAATCAAGTTCATAATCTTTAATAAATGAGTACACATATATTCATACCAATATTGTTTTGGCGATAATTAATCAATATCATCATTACTAAACGCAAGCTATCAAAAATCAATAAACAGAACAAAACCACTTTCAAGAGATGACTCACTTTTTAAACATAATTGAGAAATTTGAGGGTGATTTTGTTGCCTATGATGAATCAATCAATTATATATAAATAAAAGCAAAGACCTCATGTGAAATTTAGACTTATACCTCAATAAAGATTGCATTTACATCATAATATTAGTACATTGAATTAGCTAATGGAGTAAATGCATATATTAATTATATATAGCTGTGCAACAATTATTTATATTATATTAGAGGAATTTAAATTATTATTTTTATAAATATTATATAAGAAAATATATTTATTTATAATAATAATAATAGTTTAAATTTTGAAATTCTTCCTTATATAAGAAAAAAAAATTTATTTAAAATAATAATAATTGATTAATATGAAATTCTTTCTCATGTTTAATCGCTTTGACAACAACTAACTCAAAAGCCATAAAAAAATTAAATATTTGTGAATTCACTAAAAATTAGTCATAACCATATAGATATATTCTTAACCATATATATATATATATATATATATATTGTGGGGAATTGGGGAAAGTTTGCTCGTGGACTGCAATCCGAGGAGAGTATTCCTAAAAGCCTCCTCCACGGGATGGGTTCGGCCCATATGTAAATACAGGATAACCAGAACCCAATAGAGGAAAGACCATCTAGGCCCGTTACTGAGGTAATCCGTGGAACCAGTCTAACGCAATCCATCTGAGAAGCTACCGGCCAGCTACTTTACCGAAGATACCGCTTCGACTATTTTCCGAAGGAACATGTAGAAGAAGACGCAAAACCCAATGTAATAGTCACCGCTGCATTAATGAGCTCTCCCTACCTAATGTCAACCCCATTAAATGCAGAATGACTAGCCTGAACAATAAGAACACCCCAAAAGTATGCCTTCATGACCAAGAAATGGTAGGGAGAGGGGTTTGATAGGACAAAGATCTCCCCAAATCCAGCTAAGGGAGGAACAGCTAGAAAGCAGAAAAGGTGAGAATAAGAGAAGGAGGTCACCAACATGAAAGAGGACCCAGAAAAAACGGAGGGAGAACTAGAGAGAGAAAGAGAGAAAAGCTAGAGCTTGCATTTTCTCCTTAGAACCTCTGTGTGTACCTTGGGAAACATATTTTTATCAATCTAAGAGTTTAGTTCATTTGTTTCTATCTCCAATCATCAATCTAATCTTCCCATTGTGGAATTTTATCCCTTAATAATTAGAAATTAATTGTGTTGATTAGAAACTCATACGCTTTTAAGTTTGTATTGTGTTTCTTACCCCCACACACACGCGCGCGCACACACACACATATATATATAACCAACACTTTAGTATTTATTCTATGTAATTAAAAAGATTACTAATATGATAAATAAATATTTTATTAATTGTTTTAAGTGGTTCATTAATTATTTAAGTATAAAAAAATTTGATATCAGTTTTCTAAAATCTATATGTGAAACAAAAAAATTTGATTAAAAATATGCTATTCTTGCATAAATTTAATTACTTTTGCAACAATGGAAACAAAGTCCAACAAAAAAAAAATTAAATTAAATTAATAACCCACAATCAAGAATGTAAAACAATTTATATATATATATTTATATTTATTTATATATATGGAACCAAAATTGTAGTATTTCTATATTAAAAGATTACTAATATGATAAATACATATATAGTTCTATATTAATTATTTTAAGTGGTGCATTAATTAATTAAGTATAATGAAATTTTGATGTTAGTTTTCTAAGATTTATATGAAAACAATTGACTAGAAATATAGTATTCTTGCTAACATATTCTTACTTTTGTAACGGTGGAAACAAAGAAAAATAAATAAATTTAATAACACATGATCAAGAATGTAAAAAAAATTATCCAACGATATTTTTATTTTTATTTATCAAAATGGTATTTGCATTTTTTTTAGTATGCATGAATCAAGTCTATCTATATCAGTCACGATATAATACAATTTTCAAAATTTTAAACACATAGTATGAACAAATTAGTACATCAATCTTATTGTATTTCTATTTTGTCTATAAAATACGATACTAAATATTACAATTTTTTAGAAGAAAATTATTGAAATATTGGAGGAAACTAACAAAATGCACCGCGCATCATGCAGAAACTCGACTAGTTTATTTATAATAATACAACCAAACTTGTCAAGGTACTTTCTTAAGTAAAAAACTTGAGAAGTGATATTTTTGGAAAAATAATCTTAATTTTTCATGTTACATTGAAGTTAAATTTTAAAGTTATCATAATAAAATTTATAAGTTATCATAGGCTAAAATCCAAAACTGACCCTCTAAGTTTTAACTTTTGTCATTTAAGTCCTCTAAGTTTCAATTTTTGTCAATTCAATATTCCATTAGGCTTCAGTTAAGTGGTGCCGTTAAGTGAACCAAAAAGATGCCATTTAGGCTCTTTTTTTTTTTTAATTTCATAATTAAAACAAAATAAAAAAACTGTTATTAAAAAAATAAAATAAAAACAATTAAGCAGAACGACGTCGTTCCCTTTCTTTTGAAAACAAAAAAAAAAAAAAAAAAACCCAAAGAATGTTGAATTTGTATGCGCTAACTGAGAAAATTGGGAGAAAAAGAGAGAGGGAAAAGAGAGAGTTAGAGATCTGCAGGGGGAGAAAAGATTATAAATTTCAAGTAAACCCCATCTTTTCTAGGCTCCCAGTCGATAGAATTATTCTGATACTGGCATAGCTTGTAACACTTTGTTCCCTGTCATCCCTAGTAAAAAGGGTTTGTCTGAGGCCTTAAGGTACTTGCCATGGCAACTTTTTGAGCAGATAAGGTTGTTGTTTTCTTCTACATGCTCGATGGTCCAAAACGCTCTATTTGAGACGTCATTGCTCCTATGTCGTACTTTTTCTTCGTCGTCTTTAGCTACTAGGTACTTGTTGAAGTGACTTCTCAATCTTACAGTGGCGTTCTTGAAAAACTCCATGGTAATTGGGACTTTCTTGAAAGTTGAAAGACAAATAAAAGATGGTACGAGGAAGTGAAAGTGAATCTGATTGCTATTTTCAAAGGTTGAGGAAAGGTTTGAAAAAAAAAAAGTTTTACTTCATGGTTAAGTCTAAAATTAGCACGCAAAGCTTGAATTGGTCTCCATACATATGTATATATATAAGTATATATATATATATATATATATATTTTTTTTTTTTCATTTTTTGTTTATCCTTATTAACCAATGTGAAATGAGAACGAAACTTCATTACTTTCCTCTTTTTCCTCTCTTTTTCCCCCAATTTTCTCAGTTAGGGCATACAAATTCATCATTCATTAGGGTTTTTTGTTTTGTTTTCAGGGCAAGGGGAACGACGTCGTTCCCCTTGATTGTTTTCTTTTGTATTTTTTTTAATAACAGTTTTTGATTTTGTTTTAATTACGAAATTTATAAATAAATAAATAAATAAAAGCCTAAATAGTATCGTTTTGGTTCACTTAATAACACCAGTTAACTAAAACCTAACGGAATACTGAATTGACAAAAATTGAAACTTAAAAGGACTGAAATGACAAAACTGAAACTTAAAGAACTGAAATGATAAAAGTTGAAACTTAGAGGGTTAGTTTTGGATTTTTGCCGTTATCATAATACAATTTATTCAAAAAATTGATGGTGAATTTGGTTTATGTCTTGTCGATTAAATTAGGGTAAAGGAGGAAATTAAGTAAAAAGGTGGTTAACTATCAAGCTTGATATTTCAAGTTTAATGTATCCAAAGTATTATTTGGGGAGGCCAAACTACATTTATTGATAAATAATTGATGGAAATAACAAACTGGGTGGAGTTTCTTTTAGCTAGCTAACCAATGTACCATAGCAACTGTATATTTGGGATAAAAGACTCAAGATACAAACTTATAACATTGCTATTTAAAAAGGCTGAATTGATTACCAGAGGGAGAATCTTAGTAATGCAATAGTAGGTTAACATGGCACCATATTTGGCAAAGATCAAATCCCAATTCTCCTGCATTTATCACCAAATATATAAGTCTCCGCAAATTTTAATTCAAGAAGAAAAGTTCAAAATAGATGAAAACATTCAAAGTAATTAATTGCTTCTCAATTCCCAATGATAATACTTTCTAGACTATATACACAATTAGACATAATCCCAATTATTTCCTGAATCCCAAAATGATGGTAATAGTCAAAAGTAAAACTCATCATGAAGATGTTGACGATGAACTGCATACCTTCAACCATCTCCATGCTACCTCACGGCCTACTGAACTTATCATGAAAAGCACGTAAATACTATCTTGATCTTGAACCTAAAAGGATATTTAGATGAGCAACAATTAGACCGGCAAGGAAGACAAGGCCGTTAGAAACCATGATTTAATTGGCACAACCAATACCTCATCAGACAACATAAAATTTAGAACCTCAAGCAATATATTTGGGTCTGGACAAGATGCAAGACAACCTGTGGATGAAAGAATGACATTAAATTTAAGTAGCTTTAACCCAGAAAGTGACACAGGATATTATTTCAAATGTTACTAAATCTTACGTAAAACCAATTCCTTCTCTTGCACAGTATTCGCTTCTCTATAGAGCTTCAGTAGGGACTCAAATCCATTCCTATCTGTGGTACTAGCATTTAACATTACAACAATGAAAGCAACCTGCAGAGCATACACCACTGTTGAATATCAAACTTGAAATGCCCCTACAAATAAGGAAGTTATTCAAAAATACATTACCTTTCTAGTGTCGGCTGAGAGGAGACGAGTATTTCTATCATTCAGTAACGTCTGAAAGCGCTGGATTGCTTCCTTGTGAGTTTTATTATGGCCAAAAGTGGCCAAAGCCAGAAAGACTTCCCCTCTCAACAGTGCATTTAAATGACTCTCTCCAGATATTGATTCCCAACCTGATTTTCTGCACAAAGAAAAAAAAATGATATTGAAGTGTATGAAGAAGTTTACTTCACTCTATTAACTAAAAGTCTAAAACCAGTACGTATATAACAGTAATTTGAAGATAATGCCAGGAGGCTGCAAACATTATAAAGATGAAGATATTAATTTAGAAAGATAGGTATCCATATGTTTGAAAAACAATTTAATGCACAATTGCTAGATACTAAAGGATATCCTTGTGTTTTTTTTTTTTTTTTTTTTGCCTACACCTCAGCCCCAACCAAGAAACTTGCACACTGATCAACAAGCTCATCTCCACTCAAAGTAAAAAATTGTGAAGAAGAGGTTCCAATCAATATCCAGCAACCGATGAGTTGGAATGCAGTCATTGACATAATAATATGTATGGTGATTGTTCTTACTCTGCAGAAATGAGGAGAAGATCAATGAAAAATTGTTTCAACCCATTCACTACAGCTGGGATGGCATCACTAGCTATCTCCATAACTTTATAACACACCTGTTGTGTATATCACTTAAAAAAGTCAAGTTCTAGTAAATATCTGGGGTTGATAGTAACATTATCAAGATATAGAAGTTTTCCTTACATTAATGAGTTTCGATAACACAATAAAATCAAGCTCTTTTCCGTACACATCTATCAAAGAAAGCAATGATGACAGTGGTTGTTTGCAAGCCTCACAAAGAGCATATGTACCATCCAAAATGCCTGAAAATTGAGACGTAAAAGGAGTTTTATGCTATTTGACCATGAGTGCAGAACTTATAATGGCATAAATCAAGAAAAACCCCTAATGTAAGGAATTTATTATAGAGAGAGGATAGGCTATTTGGTATTTATAAGGAATTACCATATAGAGACCAAATATGCAGTCTTAATTTTGCCAATTCATTTGCCAAACTCTAGTCACAACAATGCTTCCCTGCTGTGACACCTACCCTAGGAACTAAGCACCAAAGTCAGAAATCTAGTATACTTCACACCATGTGATCAGTTTCCTATGAATACAGCCAGCCTAATACAACAACATATGATCAGTTATTAATTTATTGTTGGATACATCACACACCAAATTTATCCGGTGCTGACAAGCAATTACTTTCTATGGCTTTCTTAAGTCGAGCTGCAAGCTTATCTTCATAATTTACCATGTAGAAACCACTCTGCTCAGTATTAACTTTGACCCAGAAATGGTCATCACATTTCTCTTTATTCTTTTCATTAACTGAGCTTGAGCTTTCATGGGGAGAATGAACCAGTTCAGATATATCCACTTTTCCAGATTTAGTTTCCAAAAGGAAAGTTTTGCATTTGTTATATGAACCAATTGATAAGGTTATTGGAACAATCCATAGTCCATCACCACCCAAACCAGATGATAGGAATTGCGACTGCAAATCTTAAAACTGTATCAGATTTCCACAATAACAAAGATGGTCATAGATAAAGATGAATAACTTGACCTCTAAGATTTTAAGAAATGCCTATTTTCTTATTAATTAATAACAATACCTGTTCAAATTCCAAAATATTATCATTGGATTTTACAGAGATAACTGGAAATAATTTCTTCTTTGACCAAGCACCCATCATCAAATTGAGTTCAACAACAGAGTTCTCTGGAAGAACTCCCCATAATTCATCTGTCTTCGCATTTTTTCCAGCATATCTTTTCATGTACGAACTTAAGGATTTCTGGTTCAAATAAGATGTCACAGAGTCATATATGCAATTTAGTCAAAGGTAATTTTCTATCCACTCATTACATAGTGAAATTTTGATCACGTTCAAGAAGTGCGAATTAAATGTCTACAGGAATATAATTCAGGCCTTTCCCTTCAGTCATTTTTGTTCATAAATTTGTGTGCATAACATCTTTACAAAAAAATTTGTTCATGCTAAAATTTTTGTTACCAAGAACCTTATTTTCCATGAGAATGTGATATTAAGGTCGACTGCACTGAGAAATGATACATTGTAGTGACCACGACTAGTGGAATAGGTGATCAAAGAAAGCTTCCAATTTGACAAATATAAGTGACACAGAAAATATGTAGATTCTAAAAGAAGAACAGACATTGGAGCAAGAATTTCTGCCTAAGAAAATACCTAGAAGGTGTTACTATGAAAATACACACTCAATTTTTGAGCCCATGTGGTATCAATATATATTATTTTAGCCCATTGAATAATTGAAGACTATAATGGCATTGTTAACCTAAATATGATCAGAAATGAACATAAATTACATAACAGCTTAATAAATAAGAGAGCCATAAGCCATTAAAGCTTTATAAACAAATGATATTAACTAATAAATGCCAAGCATTAGTTCTGTAATAATTTTCCAAGAAATGGTTATGAAATATTGCATAGAAGGTTTAACTATGAAAATACAGAATCAGTATTTGGTGCTCCATATAAAAATAACTTAACTATTTTAAGTCAAGCATGAACTATCCCACCTGAAATGTGCCATCACCAAGATAACCCTGCAACATTCGAATAACAACAGATCCCTTTTTGTAGCTGATAGAATCAAATATTTCCTCTATTGAACGAGTGTGGTGTACCTCCACCTGCAAATATGCCAAATATCATGTGATGGGCTGAGTTCAATCTTTGGAGTTGGATTATAGGATATTTCCCTGCACCAGATTGCCAAACCAATGATGGGCTACTTCATGTGATACAGCAATCGTGAGCTGGCAAAACATGAATAAGCTTTCAAGATTACATACAAGTATTTAGGAAGTGAATGAAGAATCATATTTCAATGTCATTTCTTTTGTAATTGAACTGTTATTTGCTTCCAGAGTTTTCTCATTGGTATCAATATATAAACTCTTTAATGGGTTGACTGCATCAATCAATTATAAATAATTGTCAGTTATTCTGTATTAAGGCTTTTTGGGGAAAGAAAAAATAATACTGCACTTCCCTTTTATATGTTTTCATTTATGAAAAGGGAAATGGAGAAAAAGTAAGGCAAAAATTGTCTTGAATTTCATTTCTTGACAAGCAGATCTGCACCTCGCAGTAGATTGATTACTTTTTGGGAGCATCATAATGCAAGGGAGAAAACTGAAGCTAAAAGTGTGTTAGATATGTAACTTACAAAAAAAAAAGTGTTAGACATGTAACTTACAAACTGCTTCATGTTAGCCGATGAAAGCAAATCATCGTAAAGTAGTATATTTTCACGATATGTGATCAAACCATAGTTCTCCATAGCTCCTGCAGAAAATTCAGGGACAGCAACCATATCCAGTTTTGGAAGTGGATAAGGAGTTGAGAAGTACCTAAATGATTCCAAAATCAGGGCTGACCCGCGATATCAGTATCACCACAGAGAACTTAAACTGTCTTCAACCAAAGCAAAAAAACACAAATACACAATGTTTCGTAACTTTTGATTCTTCTAACCTACACTATAACACTGGTTCTGTTTTCAGGCGATCTCCATGGATAAAGGAGGTCAAGTTATCTAAAACAGTCTTTGTTTTAATTTGGAAAATTTTGAAGGGGAGACCCAATGAGGGAAAAAATCCATGTGTATCAGGTACTCGCTTTGGGTGCAGTCATATAGTGCAGAGAAGCTAAATTGGTCCACAAGCTTTACCAATCAATTGAAAGAAAAGAAGGAAAGACAACAAAAACAACAACAACAAGGCCTTAGTCCCAAAATTTGGGGTCAGCTATGGATCTTTGACAGATTAGATTGGTCAGCCACATGAATTCCTTTTCTCCATTCTATCCTATCTGAAATCATAAATTCAGGGACAGCAACCATATCAAGTTTTGGAAGTGGGTAAGGAGTTGAGAAGTACCTGGATGAAGTTGTTGGAGGTACTTCCAGCTATTAGCATGTTATTTTATATTAGCATAAAGGTATTCTTGTAATCATGGCATAAACTCTGACATAAATATGTGCTTAGACCTTTCCTCAATCCTCTCTCTCTCTCCATCCTTCTTTTCTCCTCTTCTCTCTTTTAACCCTGATTGTACCATCCCAAGTTTTTCATTAATTATATGTGTATATTTTTTAGTGAGGGCATTTTTGTAAAATTAGCCAACAAGATATTTGTTGTGTCCATAAGTTTCCCATCTATCACAACACCTGACAACCCCCCCCCCTTTCTCTTTTCATTCTCGCAGCTACTCTCTCCTTCCTATCTGTTATTCATTCTTTTTCTTCCCCAATGATGACCAAACCTCAAAGCTCCCATCTCCTTCGTCATTTCTTTCCCCTCTCTAGTCGAAATCTCCTTGTTAGGGAGGATTATGTCTCCATTGATTCTCCTAGTATAGCCAAAACTCTGTGAGATTTTGAAGTACAAGAGACCCAAGGTAAAAATCTAAGTTTTCTCTCAATTTCTTCTATGAAATCCTTTGGATTTTGTTAGTTTATGATGTTTATGATATATACTTAATGGGTTTGGTGAGTAATGGAAGATTAGAGGGTTATGACAATTTGGGTAGCAAGTGTTTTGTTTAAATCCGAAAATTTCAGTTCATTGGTGGGTTTTTGCTTTAATGGGATGATTTGGTTTTTACTATGGGTATTTATCCTGTTTTGTTTGTATTGCTCTTTGATGTTGTGGGTTTTGTTTTGGGGGTTTTTTTATTGAGTTGTTGGGACATTTAAGACTTTATTTGGAGGCTATTAATTTAATGAGGTGAATTGGATGTTTTGTTTGACAACCATGTGAGTTGAGTTTCTTGAGAAATCATATGGTTTTTGATTTATGTTGAGAATTGGGATTTATTTTTGAAAGTGAGTTCCTTGCATTTTGGGAAAGATTTTGACGTGTGATAGTTGATGGTATTGACTATGAAATTGTTTAATTGATATGTACATTATGCTTGTTGCATGCGAAGTGTTTGATAAATTTCCTATATGAGTTATAAGATTGAATTTCTTGACTTGTGTTGTGATGATTGTTATATACGGTTATGAGTTGTAATCCTAGTTGTTTATATGTACTAACACATGTAGCTCTAAGATTTAACCAAGTCTCGAAGCTTTTGGCATAGTGTTAAAATTGTAGTACTTTTCTTTTGGGACTCTAAATCTGTCCCTGACAGATTTGAGTAAGCGGCACTACATGATTTTTTATAAATTATAGAAAAATCATTTTGAGCCAAATTTTTGGTGGTACATACTAGACATATAAAGTCTTCTCCCTATTTAATTTCAAGCTTTTTGGATAACGCTAAGTGGACCAAACGAATTTTATAAAAATGGCTGACCTGTTGGAAGTTATCTGAAAGTTTGATTAGGATGCTAAGACTTTAAGGAATTTACTCCAAGATTTTATTGTGTGGTTTATCTTGTAAGTTCATATGTGCATTCTTTGACAAGTGTTTTACTTTGGCTAATTTTATCATGGTTTGGTAGCGACATACTTTGTATCAAGTTGGTAAATGCACATTGTTTGCGGTAGGGAAATTAAAAGTTTTGGTTGTGTTATAGTCCTATGAGTTTCTTGTATGCTTGTTTGGTTCTCATTTGGGTAGGGGTACTTGTCTTGAAATGGTCAAGCTAGGCTTTAGGGCCTTAGGTTTGATTTTTGAGGGAATCATTTTCGATTTATGAAGACAAATTTAATAGTGTAATTTTGTAGTAGGCCATGTTATTAATAGGCTTGATACTTATGTTTCTAGGTTCCAAGGTACTTGATGATGGACCTAGTGATGAGATTGGTTGATTTCATGGTGCCCGGTTGAGGTAAAATTGGTTGGCATCTCAAGGTAAGTAGCTTTTTAATGGGATATTTTTTGGAAAATAACCATGTTGCATAAATGTTATTTTTGGGTTAAACACATTTTGAAAAATTATTTGTGGAACTATATCTTTCTAAAAACTATTGTGTTGTAACCTTAATGTATATGACTATTTATGGAAAGTGTATCATGTTTAATATTGCATATGGGGAAATGCATGAATATTTGGCGTGGGAAAGAAAAGCATCTTTGATTAAATTCTTGAGAATGGATTTTATGGATTTATTGCATTATTCACAAAATTTAAAAATGCTTTGATAATTGGGAGAATTGATACAAAATCTTTTTGACAAGAAATGAGTTTGAAGGCTTTGAGAAGCTTGTGAATATCTTTGGATATTAAAAGGTTTTGTGAAACTACTTGGAAATGAACTGTGTTTTAAATTCATGTAATCTGTGAGCTCTTTATGTTTTACCCTTATGCCGTGACGTGTGATTACCCGATGATTACTTAGCTAGATACTATAGTCTGTGTGACATTGGTATCTTTGCACCCGTCTTTGTGACAGCATATGAGTTTCGTCTTTGTGACGGCGATGAGTTTCATCTTTGTGACAGCATATGAGTTCCGTTTTTGTGACGGTGATGAGTTCCGTCTTTGTGACGGCATTGAGTTCCGTCTTTGTGATGGCAAATTAGTTCCGATTGTGTGTCAGCGATGAGTTCCGTCTTTGTGACCACAAATGAGTTTCGCCTTTGTGACGGCGTTGTCACGTGACCTTAGGTTGGATTTTCAGGTTTTGGAATGGTGTTTTGATAACTCACAGTATATAGTATGTAGTTTCATGATTGAGATATTTTAAACAAGCTTTGTGCTACAGAGTTTTAAAGCATTATTGTCATTTTACCAATGAAAATGAATTTGTTGAATTTTCATTGAAATTCCCAAAGTATAACATGTTTTGTAAAATGCCCATTATCATGAGACTTGCATTTCCCCCACCTCCATTAATTATGCTACTTACTGGGCTTTAGCTCATTCCACTCTCCAACAGTTTCACAGATAAATTAGCTATACGTCGGCCACGGAGTCTAGTTATTGGTGGTGATTAGAGTACTATGCTAAGCGGGAGATTTGTGCTATAAATTGTTGGTGCTCAATTTACTAAATTATTTGAGGCCATAGCTAATTCTACTTGAGGTTGGGCTCTTGAGATTTGTTAGCCTTGGGCATGATAGGCCTAGATTTTCTATTGAGGTTACGTATCTTAGAGAGGATCGTGATTTTGTGTTTATTTATTTGGAGTTTTAGATTTTCATGTATATTTTGAGACACATGATTTGTAGTTTGTATTGTTTGTAAGTATGTCATAGAGCTCTGACTTATATTGTGGAGAGTTCACAATATATTTATTTACTTTATCAAGTGGAAAGTAAAAAAAAAAAAAAAAAATCGCTACAATACCTCTTGAAGGTTTGGTCTTTCATGCTTTGGACCTTTTTGGATTTGGGGCGTGACATTGATACCTCATATTTTACAACTCAACTAGGTTTTAGAGTCAGGTTTCAGGTATTCACTTTAGGTGCACTAATATATATTCTGGCTTAGTGTCCCTCATTTCTTTCTTGGGTATAAAATCATGTCATGGAGGATAAATTTAAATTTATTGATCCATATATTGACAAGATTAAGGAACATGAAATTTAAAAACTCCCCATGACCAAGAAAAAAGAACGTGGAAATTACGTAGTAGATATGTCAAGCGCCTTAACAGCAACATTTCAACTAAACTTCCCTTTATCACACTTTCCAACAGGACAATAAACATGAACCTTGATCAGTTGATCCCTGGATTTACATTGCAATAATTTGCATAAACCCGAAAAGGAAAGAGAAAGAAAGTAAATGAAGGAGCGTCTGCCTTATATGCATACCATCAGCTGTGGTTTCTTCAATATGATCAAATACACCAACAGCAGCCACCAAATAAGTCGGACATAATTGGAGATTCCTCAAAATAAATTAAAGGGTAAATTACATAATTGGTCTTGATCCTTTACACTATATTTAATTTGGTCCCTGGCTTACCAATTGTGTCAATTTAGTCCCTAAACTTTTGGAGTCGTGTCAATTTGGTCCTTGCCGTTATGTCTTAGATGAAAATATCTGTCGTGTCTAACGGTATAATTAAAAAATAGTTTTTCTATCACATCAACGGCCAACAATACAACCACCTCATACTTAAAAAAAATTAAGAACAAAATTCCTCTCACGTGAGTTAGATTGAGGGAAAAATTAAATCCCTAACTCTCTCAATCTATCTCGTCAGACCCTCTTTCCCTCACTCTCACGCCATTAATCCCTAACTCTCTCATCCAATATGAAGTTGCAGGTATCATTATTGGTGAGAGCTCGAAAGGAGTGGCAGTAGTGGATCTCGTAGAAGTGACCAAACAGTTGTGAAAGTTCCAGAAGGTAATGTGACTAACTACTATGAGCAAATAAGAGGAAATCAAGAAATATGGAGTGAAAGGAAATTATTTACTTGTTTACCAATATATCTGACCAAATCCATTAATATATATACTGTGCATAGCCATTATACAGTGACTATAACTGACATACTGAGTTTTAGTATATAAAGTCAATCGCCTGGCCTCTAAATACAAACACATGAGGGGGTCTTTTTTTTTCTTTTTTTTTTTCTTTTTTTTTTTTTTTTTTTTTTTTTTTTTTTTGTTGTTAAGTATGACGCTTCACGGCATCTCCAAGTGATCTTTTTATGCTTATCCAACCTCAAGACTTCATCGAGCTTCTGCAGATATTTCCATCCAAAACATAACGGCAATGACCAAATTGACACGATTTCAAAAGGTTAGGGACTAAATTGACACAATTGAAAGGTCAGAGACCAAATTGAAATATGATGTAAATGATAAGGACCAATTATATAGTTTACCCTAAATTAAACGGTCTATATATTTTTATTGGGCTTTTCATTTGTAATTGGCATATTAGAGAATACTGTCAACTCTGATGGCACGTCTATTGTGTTCTTGAAGGTGGCCTGTAAAGAATGTATTAGCAATGCCTGAGTAGTAAATTAAAGAGAACAAATGAAATTTATAGGTAATTTAAACCACATACAGTATTATTTAACTCTAACCACATATTTGCGGCCACTTACACCTGAATATTCATTAACATTGACTAAACAAAACAAAAATACAAGTATATTCTGTTATTTAGAAAAACAAATCTCTGTTAATGTCTTTTTATCTGTTTACATGATTAACAGTTCTATCTTACTAGTTGTTTCGTATAAGCATGTAAAAGTCACTGCTTTATTTTTATTTTTTTATTTTTTTATTTTAAAGGGAGTGCAATTAAATGTCACTTGAGGTGAATTGATTCAAGGCTCTAATAAGTGAAAAAGTGATTTATTTAAGGGTAAAGGGAAATTCTCAGTTATGCATACCTTAAGAGCAGGTTCGTCCCAGCAAGAAAAGCACCGCCTTTCATCCACTGCTTGAAAACTGAGTAACTGCCATATTCTTCTCCACTCCTCCATCCACATAAGTACTGTTAAAACAAAAGGATTAATGCCCATGACAAATACTTGTCTGTTACATATTTGTTTCTAGTTCTGCCTAATTAGTGGTTTATTATATACTTGTTCATTTTCAACGCTAGCTACTAGCTAGCAATGCTAAAAGCGTACTATCCAAGTACTTCTTTCCTAGATGCACAAGTGGGATCGGCTCCATCACCTACATGGAGAAGTGTCATGGAAGCTAAGAAGGTGATTGAAATGGGCAGCCTATGGAGATTGGAGGATGGGACTGTGATCAAGATTTTGGAAGACTTACAAATGGCTTCCTACTCCAATAACCCCCAAAGTCATTTTACCAAAGATTTATTCCTTAAACCTGCAGTGGAAAAAGGACTTCATTGAAGCTCAGTTTCTGCCTTTTGAAGCTACTGTCATGCATACAGAACAACCCATTAAGCTCAACTCCTTGCCCAGACAAATCCAAAAGGCAGATTCTCAGTTAACAGTGCTTACAAGCTTATTAAATCACATGAAGACTTGGAGGAAGGATCCTGTTCAAGTGAAATTTCCAGCTCCTATAGGTGGAAGAAGTGGATGCAGCAAAGACAATTTTTAGCAGATGAACCTGATTTCCCTTGTGAAATTATGAGAAAAGACAGAGCAACTTGTACAAGTTGATTATCATTTATCAAATAAATAAACAAAAAAAGATAGTAACTATAAATATTTTAATTTTAATTTCTTCTTTCTTTTCAGTGATTTTCTCCGAAACCAAATAGAGTGATGTGCTGTGTTCCACTTATTTTGATGCATTTTTGTATTTTATTATCAAGAAGCTTGCTGAAAATCACAAACCGATAAAATAAAAATAAAAAAATATATTTTCCATGAAATCATAAACAAACAGACTAGTCTACCCAATATAGCAAAAAACAAATCAGTGCACGATAACGTTTTATATATACTTTTTGTATTACACACTCAACACAAATGACTTTTTTGATCAAATACATTTTTAGCAAAATTTTCGAATTTGGTGGAAACTGCCTTTTTTCTTCCATGTTAAGGACCTTAAGGTTGACTTGTAAAAAGTGCATGCCCGTGAGATCAGTTTGAGATAAACATTCTTATCAAGAAAAAAAAAAGTTTGAGATAAATATTATATTTATTAATTTTTCCTTAAAAAAAAAAAAACACCATAAGTTGAAATAACTTTTTGTACTGGGACGCTGTGTAACACTCATGTTTTATTGAAAAAAAAAAAAAAAAAAAAAAACCTGTCAAACATGGGTAAGCTGTGGGCCTGGCACCATCTCTGACTATAGCCCATGTAACTAGAAAAAACTTAAGTATTTTGGGAATAATACTCCCTCCTCTTACATGAGAAGTGGATCTCACGCTTATGTCTTACTATAGGACTCACCCCTTATGTGAGAGGGGAAAGCATTGCTTCCGGAGCATGCAAGAATTACCCCATGCAGCTGGACCAACTAACAAAAGAGAGAGGAAAAAAAAAATTTTATCCAATCCACCGTCCAAATCCAAAACAAAAAAAAACATTCTTCTACAATCCAGGAAGAAATTGTCAACGTGGCTAATTATGAACCATAACCTATGAATTTTTTCTACGCGCAGCCTTTAATTATGTTTTTTTTTTTTTTTTTTTTTTTTTTTGTGAAAACCCGGCGCCTTTCTATTGCTTGAGAGGATGAGCACTATGACTGTCACAACATCTTTATAATAAAAGCGGTTATCAATTATAACTTGAACTCATTATTAAAATTACACTTTTTTATACACTAATAGAAATCGAGGACAATCCATCCTACAATCTATCTTTTAAAATTTTTTTTTGTGTAATATGCATGACATTTCTACTGCAATAAACCCTACTACAGTAGTTACCCACTAAGAATTCCAAAAAGTTGACACAACATGGCCCCGCCATTTCAGCAAACCACCGTCCACCGTCACAGCCACTGGTCGCCTCCCAGCCACAAAGCTTCTGTTTATCTATCTTTGTTAGTCGTAACCATGTTCTTGGCCTACATAGGAATCCCTTGGATTCTCTCTTACATCTCACAAATGTTTTGGACACTTTTCCTGAAGAAACGCATGGAAATCTTCATTGCAGTGGTTATTGTTTTTCTCGTGTACTGTGCTTCCCTCAGCGGAGACGACGACAATAATAATGAAAACACAAACTCATGCTATAATGAACTCCAGGCTAGCAGTTATTGGGTTCCGATCTCATATCAGCTTCAAGAAGAAAGAGAAGAAGATAACTTGCGGCTCATAAATATACCTACAATAAAGAAGCCTAGAAGAATGATTTCACGAGTCAGGAATCTTCAACTTCCTCACTCATCACCACCTCCTCAGCTGCCAGTGATCCAACAAGGAGACCAAGAAAGTGATGGCAACAAAGAGAGAAAGAAGAAAATACAAAAAAGAGTCAAAAATTTGGATACCATTCGAAACCCTCAAAAGCCATCGACTCTAAAACCTCCGTTGCCCAATAAGGCAAACAGATCCAATAGAAGGTTTTACAACGTGAGCTTAGGTAGTCCAATATCTTCACCATCGCCACAACAAGCTACTGCCCAGAAACCTGTGTCGCCGGTTAATAGCAGCAGTTTCAGTAGTGAGTATGAGAAAATGAGCTCAAGTAGCACTAGCAACTCATCACCGTTTAATCTACCACCACCAATACCACCTTTCAAAATTTCTCAGTGGAAGTGGAAGATGCTGGGAGACGTGGCTATTCTGAGAAGTAATAGTAGTTCGAGTGGTGATTCACCAATTACAAAGTTATATTTCAGCTCTGATGTTGACGCCAAGGCTCAACGCTTCATTGAAAATTTTAATGCTGATTTGGAGAAGCAAAGGAGAGGGAGGTCTAATCGAGCTAGGCTGAGAACCGGGCGCAAGAAAGAGAAGGAGCATGTCCAAGATAAGCAGAAGTAGGGGGTTTTTTTGAACTCTATTGTTTTCCATTTGAACTTTAGCTATCTTTCTGTGTCCTTCTGCATGTATGTGTGTCTTAGTTGACATGATACAGAAAGTAGTAATGCAGAAATAATGTTGTTTTGGTATTTCAATATTGAGAAGGAATCAAGGAACCAGTAATGTATGTATCAGTCTTAACATAGTTATCACATTATGGTTTTGAAATAATAGTGAAGGCTATCAATGAAAAAATTCAAGGAGTGAGCAATCTGTTCTTACTTCTTAGGATCACAAATGGATAGCTTTGCCAAATATTTTAATCTGCCATGATATGATTGCTTTATATTAAGTGAAACAGATTCATGATCTTATATAAATGTGTTTAAATATTCACAGACATTGGTTTTGCAGTAAGCACTCAATTTCATGTTCAATTGAGGACTACTGTTAAAATTCAACAGCCTAATTCACCTGTCATGCTAAATGTGCAAAAGCTATCAAAAATCAATGGACTGTACAAAACCAATTCCAAAATATAAGTTTCTTGGGCATAACATAAGTAATAATTTGAGGGTGATTTCGTTGCCTATGATGAATTTCATTATACTAATACAATCCAACTTGTGAATTGGTCATTCCATCAGTAAGAAACATGCCCTTGAGTAGTGAAATATTCACAAAAAATCATCTTAGTTTTCTTGCTATGTTGGAATGACCCTGTAAAATTATTATAAAACAATTTTCTCAAAAAACTGAAATACCCAACCAATGAATCATGCCTTTGAGTAGTGACATATCAAGTTGCATGGAGTTTCTACTGAAACACTCAACCAATGAATCATAGCAAACCACATATGCATCACATGTAACATTGCTATCCAACAAGGCTAGCTGAATTAATTGCTTACTAGAATGAGAATGTTGGTAATGAAATGGTGGAGTAGAATCACACTATATTTGCTAAAGATCGTCCCAATTCTCCTGCATTCATCACCATAAAAGGAAAATAAGCCTCCACAAATTGAAAAATTCAAGAAGAAACTTTCATCATTGATAGATGACATTCAAAGTTAATAGTTTCTTCCTAACACCCAATCATAATAGTTTCCTGACTATGTCCATATCTGAAGATGCTCCAAATTATTTTCTTGTTACTAAAATTAGACAACATAAAATTTAGGAACTTGAGAACTATATTTGGGTCTGGACATTATGCAATACAACCTGTATAAGGATCAAAGGAATGGCATTAAATCTAAGTAGCATTCAACCACAAAAGAGACACGGGATATTACTTCAAATATTACTAAATCTAACATAAAGATGGTTCCTTCTCTTGCATTATATCTGCTTATCTATAGAGATTCAGTAGGGACTCAAACCCTTTCCTATCTGCATTGTATATGCTAGTGTTCAGAATTACAGCAATGTAAGCAACATGCAAAGCATATAGCACATCTGTATATCGACCTTAAAAACGCCCCTACGAATGCAGAAGTGATTCAGATATACAGGTAAAACTATTACTTTTCTAATGTCAACTGACAGGGGGAGGAGTATTTCTATCATTCAGTAATGTCTGAAAGCGCTAGATTGCTTCTTTGTGAGTTTTATCATGGCCAAAGTTGCCAAGGCCAGAAAGACTTACCCTCTCATAGTTTAGGGGAGGTAAATGTAAAAGTGGTTGCTCACAAGCCTCACACAGAGCATGTGTCATCCAAAACACCTGAATAATTTAGACTCAAAAGAGTTAATTGGTATTTGATAGAGAGCGCCAAGCTAAATCAAGAGAAACCACCAAAGAAGCTAAAATGCAATCTTAACACTAGAATTCTGACCGTTGCGATACCCACCTAATGAACTAGGCACAAAAATCAGAAATTTAGTATGCATCCTTTTTGTTAGGATCATATTTTTATGTAATTGGCATATCCTTTGACAAAATGCACTTTACTTGTAATTAGATCTTAGTTCTAGTGTATTTAGGAATATCATGAAGTACTTTTACAAGTGGTATTATTAAAAACATGAAGATTACTAAAAAAAGCAATGCAAGAAAGCTGGAACAAAAGATCTCGATGCCTATCTCAATCTATCGAGATTAAATGAACCTCGATAGATACCTTGATACATCTCAATCTATTAGGATTCGTAGATTTTGAAATTCCAAATCTGTTTACGGCCCATGATGACAAGGCTTTTCAAGGGTTTCATGCACTAGGTTTCTAGAGTATATAAAGATGTATTTACTTCCGTCATCATTGATATATAGAAACCTAGAGAGACTCATATTGAGATACACACTTTACAGAAGTTGCTGCAACTTCTTGTGCGCCTTAATGTTATGTACCAAGTTGCTTCCAAATCTACAAGCGTGGATTGAAGAACTCTACATCAAACAAAAAAAATCAAGTTATTATGTTGTTAGTCATGTACTAGGAATCGAGCAATAAGAAGTCTCTACAAGAATAAGTCCAATTGGTTATTGGAGCTGATACTGGTATAGGTCAGTAGGTTCAATTGGATGTTGGCATTTTGAAATAGGCAAGTTGGGTAAGATTCCTTATACTTGTAACTACTTGTTTCTTGATTAGTGGATTATTCGGAAGTGGTGACTTAAAATTCACTTGGTGGGTTTTTGTCTGTGAAGATTTTCCCAATCATAATCAAATTGTCATGTCAAATTTAATTTTCGTTGGATCTAATTTAGTTAGGTGATTTGATTGT
>JARYZH020001512.1:0-27168 GCA_030021035.2 Notholithocarpus densiflorus | reverse complement strand
CAACTAAAACCAGAAGAATTTCAAACATATCTTACTATGTGTATCCAAAAAGTAAAAGTATTTGATAAAGTAATTAAATTGAAATATTGTACTACCTTATAAACATAGAATTCGAGTGTACGTTGGGTACCACCATAGATGGAATAAGGGGTGACGGTTGCACCCGTCGCAATCTGGTTGTCGACTTGAACAAAGCCAGGGCAATCCAGATTGTAGCAACCTGTGGTTCCATATGAATCATCCTACAGCCATGATAAAAAAAAAAAAAAAAAAAAAAGACGTTTTATAAAAATGAAATAGTATATATAAACATGGCTAGTGCTGGCAGGTAAGTCAAATATTAAAACACATACAGTCCAATACGTGAAGAGTCTAGTTTGGTAATCTCCATAATGATTTTCGTAGACCTGTTTTTCCCAGAAAATAATTTTGTAAAAAAAAAAAAAAGGAAAATTATTAGTAATTAATTGTTTAGCATGCGCCTAAAAGAAAAGATGATGATGAAACTATATATGCTATTATGCCGGCTTCAATGGTATCAAGATCATGATCAGTTTCACCACTCACCAGCTGCCATCCAGAATTGAGACAGGCTGAACTCATTTGTTTCCTGGGTATGGGGATTCCACACGTCCAGATTTGCCATCATTCCATAGTACTTATCTCCTTCCTCAGCAAGCACTGCATACTAGAAACTCAACCAGAAAAATAAAGGTTGTGAATGTCGATTTGAGTCCTTCATTATAGTAGATACCGTTGAGCTCAAACCTATTAATAATATTGGTTAAAAACTCTGATGCACGGACTCGGCTCCAGGCCTCTCGCACCCGCGTCCAACGCGGCGAGACGCGGCAACGCGGGAGGGACGCCGCAGACCGCGTGTCGGTGCCGCGTCGGGCCGCGTCCTGCCACGTGGATTCCCGGACTCGCGCCAACGCGGCTCAAATCGGGCTGACTCAGGCCGTATCGGCCGAAATCGGCGAAATCGCCGAAATTGCCAGTTCAGACCAAAACGCCCAAGTCAGGCCGAAATTCAAAAAAAAAAAAAAAGGTGCGCAACGCACCATTTGAACTTAACCTAAAACCCTAGGACTCTCTCACACACTCTCACTTCGTCCAAATGCTCTCTCTCACTCCGTCCCTCATCTCTCTTCTCTGTGCTCTCTGCGTGCTTGGCTTCAGGTCTCTTCTCTTCTCTGCGAGCTCGGCTTCAGGTGTGCTCTCTCACACCAAAACCCTTTTACGATTTCTCTCTTTTAAATTGCTTAGAAATGAATTTGTGAATCGGAAAGTTTGTGTGCTTGGTTGCTTGCTGTGTTTTTTTGCTTGTTTTTTCGGTTCTTGTGGGAGCTAAAGGGTTTTGTTATGGCTGCTTGCTGTGTTTTTTTGCTTGTTTTTTCGGTTCTTGTGGGAGTTAAAGGGTTTTGTTAATTGTTATTAATATGGCTGCTGTGATTTACAAATTTTATCAGTTAGGATAATATGGCTACTGTGATTTGTGAAGTGTGACCCTGTGAATCTGTGATTTGTGAATCTTAGTTTCTTTTCAATCTTAGTTTTATTTAGTTAATAATTATTACTTATTGTGATTTGTGAATATGTGAACTTGGGTTTGATTTATTATTAATTTATTTAGTTAATAGTTATTATTTGTAGGTTAAATTGAATCTATTGAATTTACAATGGACGAAGTTACTAGCACAGAAACTTCACCTTCATCTAATCAAGAAGTGCCAAATGATGAATCTCCTCTTTGGCAGTTTGTGACTAAAGTAGAAAAACCACCTGGTGCTTCTGTTAAATCAGGTGGAAACACATACTTTAAGTGCAACTATTGTGGTGTAGTTTACATGGGATCCTATTCTAGGGTTAAGACTCATTTATTACAAATTTCTAGCAAAGGTATTAAAGCATGCCTTAAGGTGACAAAGAGCCATAGGCTAGAAATGCAGCGAATGCATAATCAAGTTGAGAATGATAAGTTAGAGAGAGAACGGAGAAGTCAAATTCCTTTACCCCCACCTCCCCCAGGCCGTGGGATACCTATTTCCCCATTTCAAAGATAGGAAGGGAGTGATACTGATAGTACAAATCCGATTGATGGTAAGAGGAGGAAGGTGACTATGAATTCTACTTTGGAGAAAGCATTCCAAAATAATGCTAGACATGATTTGGATAGCAGAATTGCTAGGATGTTTTACACTGGTGGGCTTACGTTTAACTTTGCAAGGAACCCACATTATCGTAGTTCCTATGCATATGCTGCTACCCATAGCATTCCAGGTTATCTTCCTCCTGGATACAATGCCTTGAGAACAACACTTTTGCAAAAAGAAAGAGCTCATGTTGAAAGACTTTTGAAACCAATTAAGGACTCTTGGCTTGAAAATGGTGTAAGTATAGTTTCTGATGGATGGTCAGATCCATAAAGAAGGCCTCTTATTAATATTATGACTGTATCAAATGGGGGTCCAGTGTTTATAAAGGCAATTGATGGGTCAGGTGAGTTCAAAGACAAACATTATATTGCTGGAGTGTTGAAGGATGCTATAAAAGAGATTGGACATGAAAAAGTTGTCCAAGTCATCATTGATAATGCTAATGTGATGAAGTCTGCTGGAGCTCTTATTGAAAGTGAGTATTCTAAAATATTTTGGACACTCTATGTTGTCCACACTCTCAATCTAGCTTTGAAGAATATTTGTTTAGCAAAAAACACTGAAAAGAATGAAGTTACATATGAGGAATGTAGTTGGATTACACGTATTGCTGATGATGCATCCTTCATACGTGTTTTTATCATGAACCATTCAATGAGGTTGGCAATGTTTAATGAATTTTGTCCATTAAAACTGCTCCAAGTTGCTGATACTAGATTTGCTTCGGTTGTTGTAATGTTGAAAAGGTTGAAGTTGATAAAAAGATGCCTTCAAGCCATGGCTATTAGTGACCAATGGGCTTCTTATAGGGAGGATGATGTTGGAAAAGCTCAAAAGGTGAAAGATATGATTCTAAGTGATCTTTGGTGGGATAATATTGATTATATCCTTGAATTCACAGCACCCATTTATGATATGCTACGAATAGGTGACACAGATAAGCCTTATCTTCATCTTGTGTATGAGATGTGGGATTCAATGATAGAGAAGGTGAAGGTAGTAATATATCGGCATGAAGACTTGGAAGATGATCAGTATAACTCATTTTGGGGTGTGGTGTATGATATACTCATTGATCGATAGACTAAAAATTGTACACCACTACATTGCTTGGCTCATTCCTTAAATCCTAAGTAAGTACATTTATTTTCTATTTTCCTTAGTTCACCCTTTTAGTAAAACACACGTTTCATCTATATTTGTTTTTTAATCTTTAACTAGGTATTACTCCATTGAATGGCTTTCAAGGAATCCAAAACGCATCTCTCCACATCGGGATCATGAAATTTCTATGGAAAGAAGCAAGTGTTTGGAGCGATACTTTGAAGATGAGAATGAATTAACGGTGGTGAAGTTTGAGTTTGCTAAATTTTCAGGAGGGAGGTTTCCTTCACCAGATGTCTTGACAGATAGGTGGGCCTTACAACCTTTGGTTTGGTGGCAATACCATGGCTCCGCATTTCCAACTCTTCAAACCCTTGCCCTTAAACTTCTTGGACAACCTTATTCATCCTCATGCGCAGAGAGAAATTGAAGCACATACAAATTCATTCATTCTTTAAAAAGAAACAAAATAGCTCCTGCACGCGCTGAGGATTTGGTATATGTGCATTCTAATCTTCGACTCTTGTCAAGGCGCAATGAGGAGTACATACATACAGCAACAAAGATGTGGGATATTGCAGGAGACTCTTGGAATGAGAGCAACATACATGGAGGAGCTGGAATTCTTGAGAATGCAGCCCTTACACTTGATGAGCCAGAGTTGGAGGCCATGGTTATTGGGAATGCTAACACTAGTGCTACTACTAGTGAAAGTGAATTTCGAAGTGAAGCTATTGATCTTGAGGATGATGATGTTGGTGTTTGATTGTCTTGTTGATTATCTTTTATTTTGTTTTAGTTTCAAACTTGTGAGTTGTATTCTAATTTCCAAACATCATAGAATGCTTTAGTTTCAATCTTGTGGGTTGTATTTAATTTATGAACATCATGTTTTAGTTATTATCTACTATTGCTCTTAAGTCTTAAATTTGGTATATGTTTATATAATGTGAAAAAATATACTTAGCAATGTATTAAAAATATAAATAAAAATATTTTTAATAATTTTTTAATCGCCGAGTCCCACCGCACCCGCACCCACCTTTTTCAAAAATTTCCGAGTCCCGCACCCGCACCCGAGTCCCGAAACGCACCCGTGCTTCATAGGTTAAAAATTAAATATTACCTCATGGGTAATTCCAGCGGAATCAGCATTAGGGATGGAGTGGTGTTTTTTCCTTCCATAATTTGCTGCAGAGCCTGCCCTTAATAAATCTTCTTCTTTAGTCCTTCTTATGGGAATTGTTCCTTCTGGGCACCTTCCATTCAAGTGCCATGGCTGAGTCAATTTGGGCTCGGAGTTTGAAGAGACGTCGTTGCTCTCATCGAATGAAAACCCTTCTGGGTAAGAACTTGGTCTCATCTATTGCATTCAGCATAGATAACAGTGCAAACCCAGCCCATACCATACATACAATAAGTATCAAATTACTCGTCATACCAAATGGAATATACTTAATTAAACTAGTTACCTGAATTGTGTGATTTTTTAACAAAGGATGATCAAAAGCTGGCTGCTTGTTGATATCTACGCAGTCGATTATATCTCCATCCGGGCTCTGTATCAAATACATTTTCTCAACACACATACATAGATATTAGTCTGAATTCTCAGTGTCGTAATAAAATTACACTGCTATTGTACATAGGACTTATGAGGACACCACAACCCACAAAAGTGAATGACTCTTCTAAGACTAAAGCAGAAAATACAATATAGAACACAAACATGTTATATGAAGTGATTAATAACCTCGATGGATTTAAGAGCAGGCTTGTTAAGGCGCTTCAATTGCTGCTGAACCTCCAGTTTTTGTTTCTTATTGAATATGGTGTTAGTGTTTCTATTTCCAACTGATGACATTGGTATGAGAAAGAACAAGCAGAAAGTCATCTCTACCACCCTTGACAACCTCCTCCTGCTTCCACAAGGTAGAGCCATGAGTGACTAGCTAATATTCGAATCAAGTAGAGCTAGCTTTGGTCGTTCCCTTTGCAATACTTAAATGTGAGATATAATAGCTATCTTTGATTGTCCACTTTGCAATACTTAAACGTGCATTTGTTCATCCTCTTTGAACTGTTTCAAGTGCTATTTATCAATATATACACACATACAAACTTCTATAGTAAGGATCACCCTATTTTTGGCCATGTCTAGTTAGACTTTGATTAGGCTGTTTTACATTAATTTTTTCACCTTATAAGTACAAACTTCCTATTTAATTTCCTATTGACTACTGCGATTCTTTTGTTTCTTTGTCATTTTGCAAGATTGGTCAAAATTCAAGGGAAATAATTCATCCTCTTCGAACTGTTCCACAGGCAAAATTTTTAGGAAGTTTGTTGTTTTAAGTTAAAATTAGAGAATTTGAGATAAATGAGAAATTTTGTAATGATTTAATTTTTTATCCGATTTGATGAAAGATAAGAATGTCTGTTTGTTTTGGTGGAAAACCTTGTGTTAAGATAATTTTTTGTGTTTTCTAGTGTTTTTAGCATAAGAAAAAATGTGTCAAAGGAAATTATTTTTAGTCAACATAAAAAGTATGCCTCATTTTTAGAAATTGTTTTCCACTATTTCAGATTTTTTTTTTTTTTTTTTGGAAAACTACTCGAATCTCATGGTAAGCTAAATAAGAGAAATTAGATTATCGTTTTCCAAAACATTTGAGGTCGCTACCAAACATAGTAAAATGACATAGTTTTATAAAAAATACTTTTGAAAAATTACTCATTTTCTAGAAAATATTAATGACAAAACAAAAAGAGCAAAAGTGGGAAGTGAGAATAGATGAGGTTTAAATTTTGTAAAATAATTTTATTAATTTTTTTTGTTGAAGAATGCCAAAATGAAATTTCCTTATATGTCTTTAAATTTATTTTAGGAGTAGTTTTAAATATTCTGTAGAGTTTTTATATGAGGAGTACTTGTACTTCTGATGACAAAGTATTAGTCCCAAAATTTTGGGTCGGCTCCTATGGATCCAAAACAAAAAAATATAAACCATTCAATTCCTTCAACCTTTTGTAATCAAAAGGTTTCCTTATGAAAATTACACTACTCACACATAGAAAAATAACAAAATGATATACAATTTATTTCCAAGAGATGCGTAGACATATTGCCAAGAAAATATAAGTCATTGCAAAATTAAAAATCTATACTATCATGATTGTAAAATACTTATTCAAAAAAAAATTGGAAACAATTTCATACAAATAAATGATATTAAACTTATATTCAAGCGATGCATAAAAATATTGCCATAACTTGAAAATATAAATCATTGTAAAATGAAAAATCTTTTATGTTAAGATTAAAAGTGATTTTTTTTTTTTTTGGAAACAATTTTGTACAAATAATGTTGTTCTTGCATAATTCAAATCTACCTAGAGGTTTTATTTCTTTACTTCTTACATAGTTTTAATATTTTCCAGTGAGTAGTACTATTATTTTTCGTACTTTTCTCTTCACCATTCTGGCCTCTAAAATTTTCAATTTTAGGGCCCATTACTCCTAATATGAAGAGAACTATCATTTTCTGCCCTAAATTTCTGAATATTAGCATGTATGAGGGTCGCAATTTTACTCTTCTCGCAGCAATACTATGCGATAGTCTGACAGACTTTGGTAGGCCCAGAAACCAAAAAAGTAGACCACAACCAAGATTGGAACTCTTTTGATGCTCCTACTACTCTCAACTCTCACATAGAAGCCACCGCAACCATGTTGCTTTAAACTTTAAAATCAATTCCAATGTTGTTATTCGACAAGATAATGTTATTTTGGTTATCTTTTGCATAAGTGAATTAGGTGAATATGATATTGTGTACATTAGTATATTAATTATGGGTATTGTGTAACACTGTGAATGTAAAATGAGTGCATGAAAATATTTGGAGTTTCTTCAAAGAGCTAGGGACCGCCCCCCCTCCCCCCATTTTTTTTTTTTTTAATATTAGTATATAAACAGTTTTCCCCCCTAACAATATCACTGATTCTTTTAAGAGTAATACTATAGTCATAAACATTTTTACAATATTTTTACAAACTGTTAAGATAGAAATTTCTTATTGGTTCATATCTGGGCCCACCACTTATATAATTTTTTTACTTAGCAATAATTGCTCACCACTTCATTAATTTATAAAAAAGTTTGTGTCTTTAACATTTTCCTCCTTTTAAAGGCCATAAAAAAATTAGCACAATAACAAAAATTACCAATAACAAAATTAAAAAAAATTAAGCTCAACCAACAAAAATTACCCAAAACAAACAACCCGGCCTTTTAACAAAATTTAAACAAAATTATTTTGTCCTTACCTAGAAGCAAACACAAGCAAAAATAAAAAAAATAAAAAAAACCTTAAACATCTAAGCAGCAAAGTTGGAAGCCGGAGTTGCCGCACGCAGCTAGCAGCAGAGCCGCCCTCCTGACTCCAAGTTCTGACTCTATCCTTGCAAAGTGCTATAGACCATACATCATGGAAACTGCGTTGCAAACAATAATTCTAGGACCACACCCTTTTCCAGACCCTTTCCTTCAACTTTGTTATGTAATTGATTGTGAGTGGTATAGAAAAAAATAGTAAATCACAATCTACTATGTAGACAGTTGTCTTTTGTATAAACAAATGGACAAAGTTTTAGCTATAAACTTAGTTGTAGCCTAAGGCTACAATTTCCTTAAAAAAAAAATTAACATTACTACATATTGCCGATACCGTACTTTGTCCAGCTTCGTTTCACGCGTCAAAATAAAGACCATAAAAACAAACAAATTGAAAAAATGTGCAAAATCATGATTTCCAAAGCCAAAAAGGGTGAAAATAAATACAAAATGTTTGAATGGTGAATCAAAAAATCTCAATGATTGAAAAATCCGTTTTACAGCAATTAAGACTGAAACCCTAATTGGGTATAGTTAAAAAGTTGACTTTTTGATTCGACCATTGGATCGTGTTGAATTTTGGACCTTCTCGTAGGACATATTTTCCTTTCGAAATGATAGTTTACAGGCCAAAAATAGAGTTAAAACGAATGAGATATCAGCAAAATAGCAAAAACCCTAATAAAATCTTCACTGTTTTTTTTTAAGGTAACCTGGCAGCTTATAACCCAACTACGCACAATAAACTGTATTGATTGGGCAAGAACTGGAATTATTGGGTTGGACCATCTTGATGAACAAGGTCTTAGCTAATTATTATCAAGTGGGCTCGATGATATCTACTCCAGATTGGAAGATATGAATTTTTCTAGAAAAAATGTCAAAAACTTTTTAGCACTGCGTCACCTTCGTTTCGAGCGTGATATCTCGATAGTTGTAGGTCTAAATTGAACGAGGCTAGAACCATTAGAAACTAGACATCCAGTACTTTCTGTGAGTATAACATTTGAAGAAAAAGGAGCTCGAAAAGGCCTCCAAACAGCAGTGCGAATATCGGGCTAGAAATCAAAAAAGATGAAAAAGGGCTATAAGGTGGCAAAAGTAGGAGGCTAGCATTAGTGTATTAGCATACACCAATGCTACATGCCCCTAGCCATGGGCGGGTAGCACTAGTATCTCGTAAGAATGGTGATGACTAAACTCCCATTTCTTTATGATGAAGAATCCACAAGGCTTAAAAAAGATTAATATCTATTTAAGAGAGAGGGAAAAAAAATACCCATTTTTAATCAATCTTTACAATATTTCAGCACTTTGCATTCTTGTCATTTAATTTTCAGCACTTTACTTTCTTGTCATTTAAGTTTCCGCACTTTACTTTTATGTCATTTAAATTTCTGCACACTATTTTCCTTGCAATTTATTTTCTGCACTTTATTATGGTTGTTCCTTTACATTTCTTATTATTAAAGTTGCCATAAAATAAATATGCTTGGGTAAACGTTTCCCCTACACATTATTCTAAGAAAATTCCTTTGTCCAAAAATCTTTTCCCATCTCTTTCTTTAAAAATGAACTTTTTTTGTAAAAAAAAAAGGTCTTTTTAAAATGTTTGTCGTTCTTCTTAAAAGTTTTCAAAACAAAAACCTTTTTTTAATGCTTTTTCTTCTCCTTTAAAAAAAAGGGTTTTCAAAATATTAAAAAAAAAAAATCTGATTTTTAAAATGGGGAACCCGAAACTTTAAATAAATAAATAAAAATCTGTTTTGAAAAACTGTTTTTTTTTTAAATATATAAAAATTATTTTTTTGTTTTCAAATAAAAATAAAAATAAAATCTGTTTTGCAAAAAAATGTTTTCTAGATAAAAACTATGTTAAAAAACTCTCTTTTTTTCCCCAAACTGATTTAAAACTGTTTTCATATAAAAAATAATATGTTTTTCACTTGCCATTAAAGACATGAAGTTTGATCCATGAAAGCTGTTTCATTAAAGCTCGACTGATGGGACTGTCTCTCTTTGTCTTTGTGTGTGTGTCTTAACTTTGTTGGCATCTCTAGTAGTTAGTTGGTATCTTCCTGATTGTGAATCATTTGTGGTGCAAACTACAAAGGATGTTGAAGATCAAACATTTAAGGAAAGTGCACCAACCCAATCAAAATAGACAAAGTCATACCTGTGTCATCAACAAAATAAAAAAATAGAGGAAGGTAATGGATATGATCATAAATATGGATTGAATAAGTGTATGGATTTTGTTCCCCAAAGTTGTATATATAAATTAACAAAGCTCTATAACAGATTTCTACACTGCAAAATAGAAAATAATAAAGACTCCCGTGGAAGTAGGATCTCATGGCCGAACCTTGTTAAAATTGTCGTCATCTTTTCTTTTATTTGCAAATTATTAGCACTGCTCAGATGTCTATCACCCATAATTTGATGATTACGTACAAGAAAAAAAAAAAAAACGTACTTGCAAGATCATTTGAATTTTTTTTTTTTTTTTTTTTTGGATAAAATCATTTGAAGTTTACTTGAAACAATTAAATAAAGAGAGTCCATTTAATAATTTGAATTTAATTTTATGAATCTAACAATATACAAAGTATAACATTAATTTAAATTTTAAATAACGTGACACTAGATACATATTTAAATCTGTAATATCCAATCTTAATAAAGAAATCAATCAATTTCCAAATCAAAGAAAAGAACCAAGGAATGGCCAGAACTCAGAACTCAGAAGTGAAAAGAAAGTATATGGGAGAAAATTGGCCTTTGCCCCTTTCGCACAAAAAATCTAGCATTTTTCCCAATTTCCCAAACTAATTAGGAAAATGCCCTTATTTTGAAACTCGATTTGTAGAAAATCAAGTACGGGGCGATCAAACTAAAAAAAAAAAAAAAAAAAAAAAAAAAAAAAAAAAACTTGCATGGAACTCAAGTTCATGGAGCTCAAGTTCCATTTAAAACGCCACTATAGGGCTCCTTAAAACATCACTATATGGCTCTAGAATTTTTTTTTTTTTTTTAATTGTCAATTTGTTATGACTCGATTGTCCAAAAATCGAGTATTAAATTGAAATTTGATTTTTAGAAAATCAAGTTTTAAAATAGGGGCATTTCCCTTATTAGTTTGAGAAAATGGGCAAAATGTTGGATTGTTTTTTAAAAGAAAGGGGGGAAAAGCCCATTTTCTCCAAGTATATGAGTAAAACTTTGCATGTCTTGAATTTAAAAAAGTCCATGTCTCTACATTTGATGGGCCTGTGTTGTACAACTTGAAAACCCCAACCCATCACATACATCTCTCTTTGGGCCTTGGTTGAGGTCCACTGTCCCAACATATACTTCCTAATAAATTATTAACCTAAAAAGAAAAAAAAAAAAAAAAGAAGAAGAAGAAGAAGTTGATGTGGGCCTTGTCTTCCGTGATGAACACGAATAGGAGTGAAACTTGTCAACCATTTATATTCTAATTAGTCACATACCTATACAATACAAGAACATATGTCATTATTTTGAGACGTGGTATAATGCATAATTTATTTTCTTAATTTTATCGTAGATAATTTGTTCTTCCTAAAAATTAAAATAATATTAGAAGTAATTTATATCTCTCTATTTTTACAAATATATAATTTTTTTACTTTTGGTCTTTTTATTGATATTATTCTTCTTTGAAGTGATTCATATTCTTCTAACTATTGTTATGACACATTATATTTTCCTAATTTCTTCTAGTACAACTAAAATATTTATGTTTCAAATTTCTTATTCTTTGAAGAGGACCGAATGGACTTAAATGGAGTGAACTGGGGACTGAATAGACCAAATTGGACCAAAATGGATTGAAGTATACCAAAATGTTATGCTGATGCAGCTCAACAGTAGCATAGCAATAATAAATGTTACACTTCAGTTTTTAAATATTATATAAATACATATATAGATATATAGATGTAGGGTCAAAGGCCCAAATCCTATATTGGGCCTTGGGCTTATCCGAGGGGATGGACGATCAGAGGACAGTCCGAGGAGGAGCAAATGATATTGATTGATTCAGGCTCAGGATTTGATGAGTAAGGTAACAATAGGAAATCATTCCGAGGAGAAATAAATCCTCAGACACGATAAATACAACTCAGACATGTGTTCCAGCAATCCAGGAAACCTTTCAGGAAACTCCGGTAGTAAGGGTACGTATCATAAGCGTACAAAGGTGAGCGGAACTCAGAAATGTCTAAGGAAAAGCTGCTACCATCGCATTAAATGTGTTGTAGCTACTTTTCTAGCCGCATTTATGTGGAGAAGACCTCTGAACAGTGCTGCATTGGCTACCACAACTCACAGAAGGCCCAAAGGGGTGTCTCATAGGACAGGTACTCAAGTAGGGGCTCAGATAACCGACAAGTGTGGGGTCAAGATGACCTAGAGGGAGCTATATAAGGAGAGAGACCCTCTAGGAGAAGGGGATAGCAAAAGAGGGAAAGAAGACTGTTGTAATAGAAATTACATCTGTATCCAACTGTGATCATCATATCCAGTTGTTAACCCCCTCGGGCCAAAGGTCCATGAATATTAATATCCCTTATTTGTACCTGATTGTTGTTTAATTCCATACTAGCCGTTATTAAACTCATCAATGCCTAGTTCTTTGACCCACTCTCTACAAATTTATTGTATTAGGCTCATTGGGCCGAAATCCTACACACTTTGGGTTTGGGCCACCAAACGGGACCCTACAATGGGCGCCGTCTGTGGGAAGAACTTGTGCGTCAGTGAGTGCAACGGTAAACATGGTGGGATCAGGTCCACACCAAGTAGGTCCTACAGATTCTCAACGGCTGGACAACTTTCTTAACCTTGAACGGGAAAGGGACCGGGAGAGGTATCGAGAGGGTAGCGTGCGTACTACCCATATGAGTAGAAGCCATTCTAGGATGGGAAGTCACGTATCCCAAAGGCAAGGCGGTAACAAAGCCTTGCACAAGGAGATTGATGACTTGAAAAGGAAGCTACGTCGTGTGCAACGGAAGCGGTCCCCTTCCAGTTCTGATACGTCCTCCAATGATGAAGGGGACGACAATTATAGGCAAAGGTCAAGGACCCCACCAAGCGAAACTTTTTCTTATGAAGAAGAGCGCCATCATGAACGCAGACACAAAAGCCCATCTCATAAAGGCCTAGGAGACGACGCCATGAACAAAGCCTTTGATCGAATCTCCAAGTCACCCTTCACATGCAAGATAGAAGGGGCTAAGCTCCTTCAGCGATTCCATCAACTTACATTCACCATGTATAATGATCGAACAGATCCCGTAGAACATGTAAGCCAGTTTAATCAGAGGATGGCCGTCTATTCCAAAGACGAGGCTCTGATGTGCAAGGTATTTCCGTCCAGCTTGGGACCAGTGGCGATGAGATGGTTTGATGGCCTGAGACCAAACTCCAAAAGTTCCTTTAAACAGCTCACCCAAGCCTTTGGCTCTCGCTTTATCACTTGTAGCAGGGTCCCTCGACCTTTGGATTCTTTACTGTCTTTGTCCATGCAAGAAGGGGAGACCTTGAAAGCATACTTGGATAGATATTGGGAGATGTACAACGAGATAGAGGGTGATTTTGATGACGTCGCCATCAGTACCTTCAAGAGAGGCCTCCCAACCGAGCATGGCTTGAGAAAGTCCCTAACAGGAAAATCTGTCACCAGCCTGCACCAACTCATAGACCGGATTGACAAGTACAAAAAGGTTGAAGAGGACCAGCAATTGGATAAAGGTAAAGTGAAGGTTATCCCTTAAGAGAGGAGGGATTTCAGGTCGGACCGATTTAATACTAACTGCATTCGAAGAGATTTCGCTGGACAATCAGGATCTGCCAATGCCCAGGCGATTAATGCCGTGTTTCTAGAACCAGTGCGCTAGGTGCTGGAAAAGATTAAGAATGAACCATTCTTCAGATGGCCCGATAAGATGGCGGGAGATCCCATGAAGCGTAACCAGAACCTTTACTGCCACTACCACTAGGACCAAGGACACACCACCGAGGATTGTAGAAACTTGAGGAACCATTTGGACCAGTTGGTCCGAGAAGGGAAGTTGAAGCAATTCCTACATCACTCTAGCGGCCAGGGGAGCCAGACGAATCCAGAACCCCGGAGAGATGCTCCTTCAAGACCTCCCTTAGGCACGATAAACGTCATTTTCGCCGCCTGAAGGAGGACTAGTTCTTGTCCCTCCAGAGTAATGTATATGGCTCGATCGACCGCCAAGGGCTCTAGACCGACGCCAAAGAGGGCCAGACTGAACGACCAACCAGCCCTATGCTTTTCGGAAGAGGATAAGATTGGAACCATACAACCCCATGATGACGCTTTGGTGGTCACGCTCAGAATTAGGGAGTATGAAATGATGAGGGTCATGGTAGATGATGGCAGTGGCGTTGAGATCATATACCCTGACCTATACAAGGAGTTGAACTTGAAACCTGAGGACCTGACGGCCTATGATTCCCCTCTGTTAACTTTTAGTGGGCAGGTTGTCATTCCAAAGGGTTAGATTAGATTGCCCGTGCAGGCTGGGCTAGAAATAGTGGAGGTGAACTTTATCGTGGTGGATTCTTATTCTCCCTACACGGCCATTGTAGGCAGGCCCTGGCTCCATGCCCTAGGAGCCGTCTCCTTTACTTTGCATCAAAAGGTGAAATATCCGTCGGACGGCCAAGTCAGAGAGATCGTGGGAAATCAAGCCACGGCTAGGCAGTGCCTGGTAGCCGCTATCTTACGTCGGCTAATCCTTGTTCCCTACTAAAAGGGGCTTATAGCAATTAAGAGCTCTGGCATCGCCTGCCAACGGGTTAGCCAAGGAGGCGAAGTGCAAGGGCTTGGAAAGGGTCGTCGTTGATGAGGATCCGGAGAAGTTCTTTCAGATTGAGGCTCAGTTGCCTCCCTTGGAGAAGGAAGAGCTGGTGGAGTTTCTTAGGAAAAATGTTGATATATTCGCGTAGAACGCTTACGAGGCCCTGGGGGTAGATCCGAGCTTCATCTGCCATCATTTAAATGTAAATCTGTCCATCATTCCCAGGAAACAGCCCCCTCGGCTCCTGTCCAATGAGCATACAGATGCGGTCAGAGAAAAGGTGATGAAGCTAAAGCAGGCAGGGGCTATCAAAGAAGTTTTCTACCCAGAATGGCTGGCCAATACTATGGTAGTAAATAAGAAGAATGGGAAGTGGCGAGTTTGTGTAGACTTCACAGATCTGAATAAGGTTTACCCAAAAGATCCTTTCCCCATGCCTTGAATAGATCAATTGGTGGACGCAACTGTAGGACATCCTCGGATGAGTTTCCTAGACGCCTTTCAGGGATACCATCAGATACCACTGGCTTTGGACGATTAGGAGAAGACGGCTTTCGTCACTCCCATCGGAAACTACCATTACAAGGTGATGTCATTTGGTCTGAAAAAAGCAGTTTCCACCTACTAAAGGATGATGACCAGAATGTTCGAACCGCAATTGGGTAAGAGCATTGAGGTTTACATAGATGATATGGTGGTAAAAAGTAAAGTGGTGTCCGAGCACGTGAGAGACCTCAGAGATACCTTTGAAACTCTGAGAAGACACAGCTTACGTCTCAACGCTTCCAAATGTTCTTTTGGAGTAGAATCGGGCAAATTTTTGGGCTATATGGTAACCTACCTGGGAATTGAGGTCAGCCCGGATCAAATCTGGGCCGTCCACAGCCTGCAACCACCTTGGAATCCCAAAGAGGTCCAAAGGCTTACTGGAATGATTGCGGCCTTAAACCATTTCATTTCCCGATCGGCGGATAGGTGCAGACCCTTCTTCCTCTTGATGAATAAATGGAAGGGATTTGAGTGGACCGAGGAATGCGCTTTGGCCTTCCAACAACTTAAGGAATACCTATCCCGGCCACCGATCATGTCTAGTCCTAAGGTCGATGAAGTCTTGTTCGTCTATATCGTTGTGGCCTCTCATGCGGTAAGTCTAGTACTAATACGAGTGGACAACGGCATACAATGACCGGTTTATTATATAAGCAAATCATTGCATGAAGCCGAGATCCGATATTTACCACTAGAGAAGGTCATCTTAGCGGTGGTTCAAGCTACACGAAATCTTCCTCACTACTTCCAAGCACACACAGTTATCGTTTTGACCCAGCTCCTGCTCAAGTTCGTACTTCGAAGTGCTGATTATACGGGGCGAATTGCTAAGTGGGGTATGATTCTGGGCACTTTTGACATCAAATACATGCCTCATACCTTCGTCAAGGGCCAAGTTCTTGCTGATTTGGTGGTCGAATTCGCTGAACCATCGTTAGGAGAAGGAACAGAAAGACAAGACATGGATGAAAAATCAGTCAGCACAATCTCTCTACAGGGACCTATATGCTGGGAAGTATACGTTGATGATGCAGCGAACCAAAGAGGCTCTGGAGCGGGGCTAGTTCTGTTTTCCCCTGAAAGGATAACCATCGAAAAATCACTCAGATTGGGCTACTTGGCCACGAACAATAAAGCTGAGTATGAGGCCCTGCTGGAAGGGATGTCCATGGTTCAAAAACTGGGCGGAAAAAAAATAAATATGTTCTTAGACTCAAGACTGGTCGTTGGTTAGGTGAATGGAGAATTAGAGGCTAGAGACGAAAGAATGCAAGAATTCCTAAGCCAAGATAGGTGCCTACAGTCGCATTTCAATTCCTTTAGCCTATTACATATCCATAGAAGTAAGAACACACATGCCGACTCTTTGGCTACGCTTGCCACCTCCTCAACCCAAAGTTTACCTCGGGTCATCCTTGTAGAAGACTTATGCAAACCCTCAGTGATAAAGAGATGTGTGATTGAAATCCATCAGGTCAGAGTAGGCCCTAGTTGGATGGACCCTTTAGTACTGTTTTTGAAGGATGACATTTTGCCCGAAGAGAAGTCCGAGGCTGACAAGGTACGGAGAAAAACTTCTCGGTTCTGATTATCCGAGGACCGAAAGCTATATAAACGTTCCTTCTCTAAACCGTACTTGCTCTGCATACACCCAGAAGCCTCAGAACTAATCTTGGAAGAGTTATATGAGGGGATTTGCAGAAGCCACACAGGAGGCAGATCTTTATCCCATAGGGCAATCACCCAAGGCTACTGGTGGCCAAACATGCAAAAAGAAGCACATGAATACTTGAAGAAATGTGACCAATGTCAAAGGTTTATACTGAACATGCACCAACCAGGAGGGATCCTCAATCCATTGTCCAACCCTTGGACATTGTCGGACCTTTTCCCAAGGCAGCAGGGAACAAAAGGTACCCACTGACTATTTTACTAAATGGGTTGAAGCTGAGCCTTTAGCAAACATCAGAGATGTAGACGCTAAGAAGTTTTTCTGGAAGAACATTGTTACCCGGTTCGGGATCCCTCACACTCTCGTCTAGGACAATGGTCTACAGTTTGACAGCAAGGCCTTCAGGAGATACTGCTGTGAACTGGGAATTACAAATAGATATTCTACCCCAGCTTATCCCCAAGGGAATGGGCAAGCTGAGGCTGTTAATAAGGTCATAGTGAACGGACTCAAGAAGAGATTAGAAGATGCAAAGGGAAGATAAGTGGAAGAGCTGCCACATGTCCTGTGGGCATATCAAACCACACCTCGCAGATCAACAGGGGAGACCCCCTTTTCGATGACTTATGAAGCCAAGGCTGTTATTCCTTTAGAAACAGGCTTTCCAATGCTAAAGACCAGCTCATTCAGTTCGAGCAGTAATAATGAGCTGCAAGAAAAGAGCTTATAGAAAAGAGCTTAGATCTTATCGAAGAAAGAAGAGAAAGTGCAATGGTCCAATTGGCATGCTACCATCAGAAACTTAAACAAGGCTATGATGCTAAAGTAAAATTAAGGCCACTAGTGCCTGGAGACTTGGTGTTGAGGAAGGTTCTAGGCACTGCAAAAAACCCAGCATGGGGAAAGCTAGGACCCAATTGGGAAGGACCATATCGCATCACCTCCGTGGCTGGTATAGGGGCGTATTTTCTAGAAGATTTAGATAAGCATGTGATACCACGCCCTTGGAATGTAAACAACCTAAAAATGTACTATTATTAATGAAAATTTCCTTTATCAATAAATCCTTGCGTTGTCTAAGATTGCCATGCTTACTGTCGCTCAAAACATTCAAGTATTAAACAGAACATAAGTCATGCATGGCTCCTCAGACCACAAGCTTAGGGGAAATTAACTACTTCTGGCAAACATTCAAGTATTAAACAGAGCTTAAGTCCTACATGGCTCATTGGACCACAGGCTTAGGTGAAGTTAACTACTTCTAGCAAACATTCAAGTATTAAACAGAACCTAAGTCCTGAATGGCTCATTAGACCACAGGCTTAGGGGAAATTAACTACTTCTGGCAAACATTCAAGTATTAAACAGAACATAAGTCCTGCATGGCTCCTCGGACCATAGGCTTAGGGGAAATTAACTACTTTTGGCAAACATTCAAGTATTAAACAGAACCTAAGTCTTGCATGGCTCCTCGGACCACAGGCTTAGGAGAAATTAATTCTCAAGGGCAGCTGCATAAGTGTTCAAACAGGCCCTTCTAGCGTACAAACAGAACCTAAGAATAAAACGGATCCAAGGTTATGCTTACATCCTCAACTCGAAAGCTTTAAGCAAATTTGAACTTATATTATTTGCATTAGTGGGGAGAAAGATGTCTCTAATCTGCCTCTTTTATTTTCCCTTACAAGATATAAGTTTGTCAATATCAACATTCATTACCTAAAATTAATTCACAACACGAACACCTAAGGTCCAGTTTTTGCTCTTAGGACTTAATCAAATTATTTATACTATTCAGATCCGTATTATTGCTAGTTTTTGTTGGAGGCATAGTAACGGCAGTTTGATGCTAACTATAAAATGATAGCCACACATAAGGCAAAAGAACAAAAGACGAAATAAAGAACATTCTCATTAACATAAGCGATAAAGAAAATACATTGACGCATTGACATAAGCGTCATTTTATAAATAAAAAAACTAACTACAATATAAGGAACCAGAAAAGGAATCCTAAAAGGGCTAAGCTTTAACAGGAGGAGCAGGAGAATCTTCCTTCTGGCTTGGCTGGGAGGCAGGAACATCCTTGGCTTTGGGGTCAGCTTTCTGAGTCTTGGCCTTCGCTTCTTTCGCCTTGGCTGCAGCAACACTATCTTTGGCAGCATCCTTGGCTTCTGCGGAGAGCTTTTTCCCCTTATCCCTACCCTTTTCTTTCTCCACCCCGGCTCCTTAGCCTTGGCCACCAATTTGGCTGGATAACTTGGAAGCCTCGGGGAGAGGAAGAGATTCTTGGATAGCAGGCGCCTGCTCAGCCTCTTCCAGAACAGGGGCAGAAGGAGAAGAAACAGCTTCGGGGACTTCACAGATGTCCGGATGATAATAAATACTCCCAGGCTACCTCCAGATAGAGTCTGTAGGGACTCCCGCAACGCTAAGGGCCCTATCCCACGTCGCGTTGTAGTAGTCCCTGCACGCCTCTTGAAGCGCGTCCTTGGTTCTTTGCAACTTAACCTTGAGATCTAGGACTGACTGTCTCTGAGTGGGCAAATCTATTTCAATCAAGTGCAACTTCTAGCGCTGATCCTCAGCTTGCCTTTCTACTGTTTTCATACTAGCCTCAGCACTTAAGCGAGCTTGGTTCGCCTCTTTTAACTTCCTGGACAGCTCATTTTGCTCTTGTTTTATAGCCCCCAATGATTTCTCAACATCAGCGCGAGTGAGGGCCTCAGCCTCAGCCTGTTTACGAGCGTCACGGTACCACTCCTCGGCCACAAAAACTTGTTAAGTTACTTGCCCCAAAGACCACCGAGAAATGACAAAGGTAAAAAACATATATATATATGTGAAAGCACTGTCTAAATTCCAAACTCACGAGTATAAGGAGTGCCTACCATAGCAAAGTCCCTCTTTAATGACAGAAATAGGTCATTCTGCTTGAAACGTCAATAAGCCTCCAGATCCTTAGGAAGGAGTAAAGGCTATTCCAAGGCTTCAGCTATGTACCCCGCTCGCCCTTTTTGAAACTCTCAGACCGAGGCATTATAAAGGATGGGTGTCCCCTCCAGCTCAAGCCGAAGGCTCCATGTGCGTTGGGTCATGCGCACATCTGCCATGTTTAGCTCTTCCCGACTATCCGCGGATTGAGACCTATTGTCCCGAGGTTCTTGGACCACTTTCTGATGCTTCGTCCCATTCCGAGGACGTACCTCCCCTTCCTCGAGCTCCTCAAGTGGCCTTTTCCTCTTCAGGTCAACCATTGGCTTCAGGCCGAGGTCGGTAGGGATATGAGAGGGAGGAGGGGGAAGTTTAGGGGGAGCTTGGGACTTAGAGGCTCCCTTCGAGGCCGACTCCTTGCCCCTGGAGGCCATGAGCTCCTTTAAAGTCTTATTGTCCTTGTTCAACGCCATACAGTCTTCTTCTTCGAAGGAGGAGCTGTCTTGGCAGGCGATCACTAGATTTGGAGGACGAACACCTGAGTTCCTATCTGATTCACCCTCGGCGTCCGAGATATTTATCGGAGAAGCTCTCAAATTATTTCCTTCCCTAAATTGAAATTTGTCTATCTCCTTCTCTAGTGATAAACGAGACGATGCAATCCCCTCTTCGGGTACTGCCAATGCCTCTGGAAAAATCTGTCAAAGCGGTCGTGCAACTGGGGGAAGATCCCTTGAAGCCAAAAAACTCGGCTTGGAAACATCGATCCGAGCCAATCTGGAACTTCCAGCCCTTATTGCTTGGCCTGCGTCCTGGAAGATGCGAGACAAAGGCTCGTAGTCCAAGATTAAATGAGCGGCCCGTAGCTGTCTGTCTTCACTCACAAAAATCTCTAACCTCAGAAGATAATTGAGGGCTTGGACGTTGGTAAAACTGAGCCTCGGAGCAACGTGATTTTTATTTGTAAAAACATCCAAGAAGAAAACCATGGTCAGACCAATAGATACTATTGCCAAAAGAGGTTGGAATGTTAAAAGCAGGCTAGACAAAGATAAAACGGGGTAAATCCCTTGCCTAAAGGGACCAATCTTAAGGTACCCAACCTAGCTTTCCCACCCGAATTGGGCAATGAAGGCCGTCGGCCCACTCCCCGGAGACAACAAGGTAATCATCCTTCATGCCCTTGTTCGACTTGGGTAGGCACGATATCATCCTGACGACGTCAGACCGGGACTTGAGATAGAACCCTGTACCGGCGAGCTTGTGGCACTCGTACATATGAACCACATCATGCCACGTGAGCCCCAAGCCCATTTGCTCTTCGAGAGCGTCTACGCAACCCAAGACCCGAAATAGGTTGGGGGCCCACTGATGGGGAGTTAGTTTGTGATTAAGCAGGTAGTCCCTGGTTATCCTACCCATGGGGAGCGTCATTCCTCCCTCTATGAAAGCGATCATAGGAATGACTACTTCGCCCACCTCCCTATTTTCAAGCACTTGGTCCGGGGGACAATATTGGAGGCCTACTCCTTGGGGGATATGGTATTAAACCCTCCATACCCGCCGGAGAATCTATTAAGTGTTTAAATCTACCCATCTAAACAAACACCACTAGTACTAGGAAAGACTTCTAAAAAAGGAAGAAGGCCGAGAAGGTAGACCAAGAGGGGTAAGAAAACTCAAAAATGTAAACACTTACGGAAGCAGATGCACTAAACTCTGAACTTTTGGGAGACCTTGTGAAAATTTTTCTTTTAAAGGAATGGAGTTAAAGAAGTTGGAGTGCTTGAAATTCTCTGAAGTGCTTGAGGTTTTGTGAAGGAAAGGAAAGAACGGTTTCCCTCAAGGCTTTATATAGAGGGAGAAAATGAGTGGGAATACTCCCGCTCAAAATCCTAGGAAAACTGTCAGCTGTTGGATTGGCACTTCACCATTAGATGCTAGGAACATAACGCCGCCTGGAGCATTTAATAACGCCTCGTGGGCTACGAAACGTCAGTAGCAATCATGGGGCGCACAAAGCAGTAATTTCACACGAGTGAGGTAGAAAAGTAAATGATCTTATCTCTTAAAAGTCAAAACCCCACTTTTTCTCCTCAAATAAGAGGGAAAACACCGGAGTTTTGAGGGGCTATTGTAGGGTCAAAGGCCCAAATCCTATATTGGGCATTGGGCTTATCCGAGGGGATGGACGATCCAAGGATAGTCCGAGGAGGAGCAAATGATATTGATTGATTTAGGCTCAGGATTTGATGAGCAAGGTAACAATGGGAAATCAGTCTGAGGAGAAATGAATCCTCGGACATGATAAATACAACTCAGACATGTGTCCCAGCAATCCAGGAAACCTTTCAGGAAACTCCGGTAGTAAGGACATGTATCATAAGCGTACAAGGGTGAGCGGAACTCAGAAATATCTAAGGAAAAGCTGCTACCACCACATTAAATGCGTTGTAGTTACTTTTCTGGTCGCATTTATGTGGAGAAGACCTCTGAACAGTGCTGCCTTGGCTACCACAACTCACAGAAGACCCAAAGGGGTGTCTGATAGGATAGGTACTCAAGTAGGGGCTCAGATGACCGACAAATGTGGGGTCAAGATAACCCAGAGGGAGCTATATAAGTGGAGAGACCCTCTAGGAGAAGGGGATCGCAAAAGAGGGAAAGAAGACTGTTGTAATAGAAATTACCTCTGTATCCAACTGTGATCATCATATCTAGTTGTTAACCCCCTTGGACCAAAGGTCCATGAATATTAATGTCCCTTATTTGTATCTGATTGTTGTTTAATTCCATACTAGCCGTTGTTAAACTCATCAAGGCCTAGTTTTTTGACCTACTCTCTACAAATTTATTGTATTGAGCTCATTGGGCCGAGATCCTACACACTTTGGGTTTGGGCCACCAAACGGGACCCTACAATAGAAATTACTAAGTGTTTGCTTATCTAACTTTTTGTTAAAATGTTTTTGTTGAAAGTGTTGTAGATAAAAGATAAAGGTTAAAAAAAGTAATTAGGTGACTCACATTGAGACCTACAAATAATAATAAAAATAAACAGAAGTTAAATAAAATAAGTAGGTCACTAACGTGGAACCTGCAAATAATAGAAAAAAAAAAAAACAATAAGCTATCTTGTACAAGTGTTTTAGGTATTGGTTCTGCTAGGACATATGTGATTCACTTGTTAGGAACATATGTCACTATTTTATGTAATTGGCTAATCTTTTGACAAAATACACTTTACTTGTATTTGGGTAGATTTAGGATGTGTTTAATACTTCAGAAAACCTTGTTTCAAGATCAAGTGTTAAAGCCATGCAAATCTATCCAAGATTCAAGTTGAAAAGTGCCTGTCATTAAAGCTCGACAGCAGCTCGACAGATAGGCATCTGTCGAGGTTTATGAAGTTCTGTTTTTCAGGACTGTTTTGACTCCAATCCGTGATTGTATGTTTGAGCTTTCTTTTCTCACAACCCTAAACATATAAAATGATTATTTTAAGGGCCGTCAAAGGTGGAACAAGTTGCACAAGTGTTGAGCAAAATTTGTTAAAGCAAATTGTGACCGGATACAGAATTTGCCCTAGTTCATCTTTCTTGTGTAGAAGTTGCTGTGTTTGTGCACCGTAGGGTTTTGTAACCAAGGAGCTTCTCGAACTTCATCGTGTGATGAACTGAAGAAATTTGCAGCCAACAACCTTCTCTAGTTGGTGATTAAAGTCGCGTACTAGGATCCGCGCAATTAGTTAGTCACGTACTGGGAGCCGTGCATTACAAGAAGAGATTGTCACTACAGAACAAGTCCAATTGGGTATTGGGGTAAGGGTTCAACTGTAGGTTGGTATAAGGTACTGGTATTCCTTTACTTGTAACCGCTTGTTGTGATAATAGTGAATTCTCGGGAGTGGTGACCTTAAAATCACCCGGTGGGGTTTTTGCCGTGTTGATTTTCCCCATTCGTAAACAAATCACCGTGTCAATTTATTTTCCATTGCATACTTAGTTTAATTGGTGATTTGTTTGTGCTACCACGCGCTTTGCATGTTAATTAACTTAATTAATTCACTTGGCTAAATTAATTGGTTAATTTATCACAAGGGGTCAATACGTTTTTGGCCTATCAAGTTCTAAGTTCAAGTTCTTGGTTTTAGTCTTTAGAGTTTTAGTGTGAGTCCTTTGTTAGTCTTAAGTTTCCAACTCACACTAAGTCTAGAGTTTGTATATATAGGTGCATTTTGTCATAGAATAGCCAAAGGAGGAGATTGAGAAGTAATGTTTTATTATTGGCTTAATTCAGTGACAAACGTTTGTTTGTAATGCTTTTAATGTTGATGTACTATTTTCTGGGTTTTCATGTACTTTAGGGTAGAGTACTTGAGCCTCTCCTTAAAGATTTGAAGCAACATCAGCCAGTGATCTCACAACTTGGAAGGCGACCTGCTCGTGACCTAGCTTGCCCTCGAGATCCACATGGCAGGTACTTTCAATGAGAGTGTAGACATGCACCTCTCGACCTTAGGGGGCGACTAGCTCGCGAGTTGCACCATCTTTGTACTCTACTATATACCTGTCCACTGCACATTTTCCAGCACACACTCGTACACAATTGTGAGGTGTGCAAAGCACTTTTATGAAAAGAGAGAGCTTTTCCTTGAGAAAAATCAAGTTCCCATCTTTCTTCTCCATCTCTTTCATTGTATTGATGGAGATTTTGTAAACCCCTTCCTCATCTACAAACACAAACCTGGTGAGTGAGAGAACATTGGGGTCTTATATTACCAATCACACCAGGATGGTGGCAAGTAGGAACAAATTTAGATCCATGGAAATCCCTAGGATGAGGCCTAAACAAAGGTTTTGACTTAAGATCTTTTCTCTCTAATTTATGATTTCTTTTATGTGGAGGTATGTACACAATTTGTCTTTAGAGATAGAACTCATAATAGGCACAAAATTGAGTTTCACAAAAAGATTGTAACAAAGATTTTCTTCCTTTTTATCATTAGGTTTGACAATCAAACACTTGGCATGCATCTTCAGAGATTCATTTTCATATTTAAGATCATCAACAAGTTTGTTAAACAAAATAAGTTTAGCAACTAAGTCCAAACATTCAAACTCTTTTAATTTTTCAAGAGAATGCTCAGTAAGTTTCTTATACATTTCAACCAATTTGTTGGATTCATTGAGCTTAGCAATCAAATCATCATTTTCACAAACAACTTGCTAAATTTCTCTTCAAATTTCAAAGCATTTTTCTTCAAGAGTTTGACATTAACAATTTTAACACCACCCAAGGAGTCATGCAACTTATCATAACAAGCATGAGGATAAACACTTATAGAGGCATTTTCACAAACACATGGCATGTTACATTCAACATCATCAACAACATGCAAAGAAGCATTATCCATGGCAATTAACACAAAGGGTTAAGGATCACACTTAAGTAATTAAACAAAAATAAGTGTACTCGCTCTGATACCTATTAAAAGCTCACTAGTATAAATACTAGAGCTAGTTTAGACCCCAAAATTTTAATTTTGACTTAATTATTTTTAATCTAAACACACTTAATGTGGAATATATGTGACTAGCAAATTAATAAATCAAAGCACTCAAAAATTGAATGGATGAACATATATGTGCAAGGAGAATATGTAAAGGGCAGTAGGGAAAAGAATAACAATCCTTTGATAACACGTGATGTGTTATCAAAGAGGAAAACCAAAGAACTCGGTGTAAAAACCTCTTTGCGGCCCACCAAGCCAAAATGATCTACTAGTGAATAAGTTGTACAAGGATACCAAAAGGACTATCCAAGCCTAATTTACCCAAAGTACTTAAGCTCTTCAAGCTCCAGCTACCAACGGACTTTTCAGAGTTTTGTCTTGACTAGCTTCCCAAATCCCACAATACAGCCCAATTTCACCACCAAGCCTCATTGGCTTATTTTGACACAGATCGAATGCTTCCCAAGCTCTGAAAGGTGGGTGTTGTGAAAATCTTAATTTCTAGGGTTTTCTATCTGATAGTCTCCATACAATTTTGTGGGTAATGAGGGTATATATAGTGTGGGTGAAGAGTAGGAGAGTCACACTTAAAATCCCAACTGTCAGAGTTTCTTGCGATTCACTCACAAGTTGCAAGTTACTAGCGAGACATCTTGACTCTTGAACTTCCAAATGTGCTCCGCACATGGCCTTTTGCAGGTTCGGCAATCCCAAACCAATCGCAAATTCAACTATCTTGATCAAATTTTCTCCACTTAAAACTAAACCCATTATAATTAAATCCCATAAATATAAGAAAATAAATTAATGAAATTGTAACACTTTTTGTTATGGAATACAGCCAACATAAATATTATGTAAAAAGCATAACCTAACAAAATTATCTTCTTTCAAATAAGGATGCAATGCCAAGGTTAATTAGATGGATTCTTCTACTACAAGAATTTAATATCACCATCAAAGATAAAAAGGGAGTGGAAAATGTGGTGGTAGAACATTTGTCCCGCCTAACTTTTAATAAATCTATGGATGCATTTCCCATTTGGGATTTATTCCCTGATGAACAATTGTTTTCCATCTCTACTTTGCCTTGGTATGCTAATATTGTCAATTTTCTTGTCACAAGCAAAACATCATCTCACTGGAGTGCTCAAGATAAAAAAAAGCTTTGTTGTTGAGGAACACAATTTTTCTATGATGATCCTTATTTATTTAAGTACTGTCCATACCAAATAATTAGGAGATGTGTCCCTAATAATGAAATATTTAGTGTCATCTCCTTTTGTCATAATGAAGCCTGTGCAGGCCTTTTTTTTTTCAAGGAAAGTCGTTGCAAAGATTTTGCAATGTGGTTTTTATTAGCCTAACATGTTTAAAGACACTCATTAGTTTTGCAAATCTTGTGAGTCTAGTCAAAATTTGGGAAGAAAAACACATAGAAATATGATATTTTTAAACCCAATTATTAAATTTGAGTCCAATTGGAGTAAGGAATCAAGGGAAATTGGGTTGGTCTTCTGTAACTTCATTATGGCCCTGTAAAAGCAGAGTCCATTTGCCTTCTTGTTTGCACAAATCCATTCATTTAATTCCATTCTCCTAAAAAAAACTATTTCACGCATTAGAATTCAATTGAGCACGAAATCAATTATTCAACATTATACGAAAACCAAATATAAAATGCATGAATTAACTCAATATATATATATATATATATATGATAGTGCTTTCTAATAATGATATAAATATGCAAAATTAAGCTATTATGAGTGGGGGCAAATTTGTCTAAGGAAAGAAATTTATTGTGCCTCCAAGTTATCCAACTTTATGTTTGTTTTCCATATTACTATGTTCTTTCATTGTAAAATCGTTTAATTTCCAACAGGGGAGACTCCAATTGAGGGGTCAATATAACATATGACACCACTTAACCAAGAATTTTAACCCAATGAGTTTTGGTCCAATTATACTATATTAAGCA
>JARYZH020001511.1:0-27168 GCA_030021035.2 Notholithocarpus densiflorus | reverse complement strand
AGGAGTCATCTGCAAAACACAACAGCAAAGACCACAAAAACATAGCACAATAGATGGAAACTCAAAAATCAGTAAGAGATTAGTAGCACTGAAAAGAAACAGAGAGTTATACCAAAGAGTTAGTCCACACATGGTTTTAAAAGAAACAAAGCATGAGATAACATGCCACAATAGAACACATTACAGATTTATCGCCAACTATGAATCAAAACCCAATGAAACAGTGTGCACAATCAAAACAAGAGCAACCTAGGGCACAAAGCTAAACACATATGTAGATGTGCAATAAGCAATTTGTGAACCAAATGCAACACATAACCACACCATTTCACTAAATCCCTAATCACTCAAGCACATGTCTACAAGACATTTCACAATGGGTATGATATGCACAATTGAGGTCAGAACAACAAATGTACTCAAGAAAGAAAAACATGCATGAGAATAAGTATATCAAGCATTAGATTATTAAATCCAACAAAACCCATTCAAACAAACCCAACAAAATAACCCCAACCCATATACCCAATCACAACAACTAAAAAATCCAAGAAATCAAGGCAATAAACATGAAATACCTTGAGGCAATGAGAAAACCCATACCTTTTTCTTGAAGATTGAAGAAGAAATGATGAACAACAATGGTGGTTTAAGTGAGAAACACTGTGGGTTTGAGAGAGAGAAGAACGAACAAGACAATGAACAGTCAAAATGTTCGAGGGAAAACTAAAAATTTTTAAAATAAAACTGTCCTTAAAACGCAAAGCATGCGTTTTTCGCGATTAAACCAAGTCGCGTGCAAGTCGCCAGGGCAAGCCGCCAAACACCTTAGAGACAAAATTTTGAAAATTTGTCTAAGTGTTTTTCGCGGTTGGAAGTTCTACCCGCGAGAAAGTCGCGAAGAGAGCCGCGAAAATTTCTATGTAATCCTCGCGACTGGAGCTTTCACCAGCGAACAAGTCGCTAGTATAAGTCGCAAGAAACCTAAAAACCCAGATTTTGAAAATTTTTCTAAGTATTTTTCGTGACTGGGACTTTGACCCACCAGTGAGTCGCGAAAACCTTCTGAGCAAGCTCGCGACTGGGGCATGCGACTGTCTTGACCCGCGACCAAGTCGCCAAAACAGGGCAACACAGTTTTTGAAATTTTTGATATTTTTGCAAAAACAAAGGACTTTCCAAAAACAAATTAAAACACTCAAAAATCTTTTTGTATTTGATCAACAAAAATTGAGCATGTGAAGCACATTTAATCAAGTACAATCACACAAATGAATAAGGCATTCATTGAGCATAAACATGTGTCATGTGTGTGGGAACCAAAGATGAGATAGTCCTTAATCTAATGTGAAGGTTCAATGATCAATTCAACCAAGGCATACACAATTAGCACCAGGAAAAGTGACCTATCTCAATTATAGAAGTATGCATATATGACCTCCCACATAAACTTGATTACATAATATGAAGCTTTTCATTTGGTTCCATTCACATCATAACATTTGATATTTTTGAATCAATACATCTCATTTAAAGATCGATGCCTGAAATTTTTAATATTTCAATTTGATGATTAAGCCTTTGGCTTTTTAGGCATCATACATTTTATTTTAAGTCGTTTTCCCTTTTTCCTAATCAAATACTAGTATATGCGACAAGCTTTTGCAGCTCATTATCCCTTTTCATTTGGAGATTTACATTTGTTGAGCTCTTTAAGCAAAATCAATAAAATAAAAGAGTGGGAAGATATATAGGCACAAGTCTATGCATGTCTCAAGATCAACAAAACCATTGACTAATCATTCATGACAAGTTTAAAGATCGATTTACAACAATTACATAGATGTCAAGAGTTATCCCACAATGATAAGAGTGCAAAAAGAACAAGCTACGCTCGTAGATGCACAAAGCCATTAGTACAAAGGTACAAGGCAAAATATGCTTGTGACAAAACACAATAATGTCGATCAAACTTTTTAGATTTTCTACTTTTTATGTGTTTTTGGATTTTTTTTTTACATAAAAGCAAGAAAAGATTGATAAAAAACAACAATGTGAAAAACATTTAAAGCAAAAACAAACAAACACACATTTTTCAAATCAAGCTAATAACACAACAAAAAGCACACAACCAAGCAAAGTCCCAAAACATAGGAAGTATTAATGCATGGACATGTTGTAATACTTATGCATGAGTACCCCTCTTCACCCACACGTTACGTGCGTTTGGGTTGATATCCCTATAGGATTGGGTACGAGTGTTATGACTTTCAAACCTTCTATTGAAGCTTGCCAAACAGGTGGTGAATGCATCAATCATCTTCATCACATCCATCACTCCAGAATCACCTCGGCCTCTTGATTGCTCAACAGCCCAATTCCTTTTGTCATTTCTTGGTCCTCTTGGCCTTTGAGCACCTGAATTCTTCAATGCTTGCAGCTTATGACAATTGGGTCTGGTGTGACCTTAAATTCCACAGTGATAGCAGAAGTGTTGAGTTCTCGAACCTCTTTGTGACTTTGGGAGTGAGTTTCCTTTATCCTTAGGTTTGACCACTGATTGTTTAGGAGGTTTAGTCATAAACCGTTGGTTAGTCACATCCTTCTTCTTCTCCGGCTTCACTTTCTCAGCATTTGTGGTAGCTCCCTTCGATTTTTTGGCTTTCACAAACTTCATTTCCCTGTATTTTTTGGCAGCCGAACTGCTCTCTCTGGTGTATCCCAATCCACCTTTGTCGGAAAATGGTTTTTGATGAGAGCAAGCATTTCATCAAGCTTCTGAAAGGAGACTTGGTCTACTTTAGCATTGGCTTGAACCATCTCATGCTCAAGGAATTTGATTTTTGAATAAGTTTCAGTTAACTCTCCGTTCAGCGTCTCCATTTCACATTTTGTCTCGTTGTATCGCACGAGAAGACTTCTATAATCTTCCTCTGCCTTCTTCATCTTTTTAATGGCTGCGTTAGCCACTTTCGCATATTCACCGGTCTTCTCAAGGAGGGAATTGTAGGTCTCTTGCAGTCCCACTGTTTCATCTTCTTTCTCATCGTCAGACTCCTCAACTTTCCCAATTGACTCCAAATCAGTGTGCTCACCAAGCTCTTTCACTAGCACACTCAAATCATCTGAAGATTCCTCATGAGCAATGGTTATGAATGCAGAGAAGTTTCCCTCTCCATCACAGCTTTCATCTGAATCTGAACTAAAGGAATTGGAATCACTAAGAGTAGTGGCATACACCTTGCCCTTCGCTTTCAAATAATTGGGACACTCTTTCTTGAAATGTCTATGTCCATTGCATTCGAAGCACGTGATTCCTTGAGAGGATTGAGAGTCCTTCCCATCTTTGCTCTTAAAATCCTTTTTCTCCTTTCCGAAACTTGGGAATTTTTCTTTCTTGGTAAACTTTCCATTTTTCTTGAATTTCAAGAACTTTAAAAAAAAATTCACAAGATATGCCACATCTTTATCGACAACATCCTCATCCGATGAGTCGTGAGCTACTACCCTCTCATTGATTGTCTTAAGAGCAAGGGACTTGCTCTTCCTTTGTGATGGCAATGACAGCTCATATGTTTGAAGTGAGCCAATTAATTCTTGAACCTTTATATCATCAAGATCCTTACTCTTTTCAATTGCTGTAACTTTTGCACAGAAACTCTCCGGCAATGATCAAAGGATTTTCCTTACTATCTTTGAGTCCTCCGTTTTCTCACCCAAGTTGAACTTTCCAATGACCACTTCATTCAGTTTGCTATAGAAAGAGTCAAATGACTCGTCCTCACTCATTTTCAGCTCCTCAAACCGAGTGGTCAGCATCTGCAACTTAGTGTCTTTCACTTTCTTTGTTCCTTCATACGTGGTCTCCAATATCTGCCACGCCTCCTTGGCAATAGAAATGTGAGATATCCCGTGGAACTCATCTGGAGATACACTACAAAAAATAGCGTTAAGTGCTTTGCTATTTGCATTAGATGCCGCGAGGGCTACCTTATCCCATGTGGATTTGGTAGCCTCCGGCCTAGTCCATTCAATATCCACCGCATCCCAAACGGTTTCATCCATTGAACACAAAAATGCCCTCATCCTGACTTTCCAAAAGGCATAGTTGCTACCATCAAAATATGGTGGAGCATTTAGAGATTGAGACCGGTCCATCTCAAACGGGGTCAAAGATCACACTAAAGTAATTAAACCACAGCAAGTGCACCCGCTCTGATACCAATTGAAAGTTCAATTAGTGTATAAAACACCTATGAACGTTTAGACCCTCAATTTACAAATTACCAATTGAAGCTAATTATCAAACAATATATGTGCGGAATATGATAAATAGCTAAAACAGAATTGATAGAACAATCTAATCCAAATAAAATCACAACCACAGCAGAAATTAAAAAGCAAAGATTAAGGGAAGAGAGATGCAAACACAAAGACAACACAGCGATGTGTTATCGAAGAAAAAACCAAAGTCCTCAGCGTAAAACCTCTCTGCCACCCTCCAAGCGGTCAATAATCCACTAAAGAATGAAGTTGAGATACATAAACAGTAGAAGACCCTCCAAGCCTAATCTACCCAGTGTACTAAAGTCCTCCAAGCTTCTTGCTCCAACGAGGTTACGCCGAACCTTTGTCTTCTTTAGCTTACCGGATTTCGCTATAGCCCATAGCATCAACCAATATCAATTGGTCTCTTCCTAACTGCTTCCCAAGCACCAAACAGTCGTCTCACAGATATGGGTATAGTGAGAAAATGTTTTGGCTAATGTACCTCTCAAGGATGTATCAATAGAGAGGGTGAGAGTAGAGGAATTTGGAGAAACAAAGATGAAGATTGTGGATGAGTTAATCTTGTTTTTCTCTAAGGTTTTTCTCTCAAAATTCTTTTTGGAAGCTCTCTATATTTCGTGGGTATAAGGGGTATTTATACTGGTATGAGAATGGAATGCGAAGAATCAGTTTTTTTAAAGTAGAGTTGGCTGGCGACTTGGCCTTACGACTTGCCTGAGTCGCGAGTTCAAGCCGTGAGCTAACTAAATGGCCAGTCTAGACTTTTTGTCCTGTAGTACTACAACTAGCATGACGGTTCAGCTTCTCTGCATACTTCACTCGTGTGCATCTTCTGGTGGCTTGCAAGCTACGAGCCACCCGCGAGATCCAGTCGCGAGTCCTTGCTTCACTGCACAGTCTTGAGCATTTCTTCGCACTCTCTCACACACTACCCTTACATGATTCCCACCTAAATACAGGGTTTCTAAGTGCTAAATTACAAGCAAATTGACACAGAATAAAGCCAACAGAATGGTTGATAAAATTCAACCTTACACACTGGGTTAGTTGGAATAAATTATGCCTCTCAAAGAATCAGGGTGGCTTAGGCTTCAAAGATTTGGAACAATTTAACCTTGCTTTTCTAGGCAAATAGGTATGGAGGTTAATTCACAACTCTAACTCACTTTTTTATAAAGTCTTCAAAGCCAAATATTTTCCTAATTGCTCAATCTTGGATGAAGAGGTTAAGAGGAATGGCTCCTATGCTTGGCAAAGCATCTTGAAAGCCAGAAATCTAGTACGCATGGGTTCAACGTGGAGAATCGGTAACGGAAAAAAGGTTCGGATCTGAGGAGATATTTGGCTCCCTGACCCAAGTGCTAGGTAGGTTATCTCCCCTCAAAAAAACTTCCCAAACAACACTCTGGTGTGTGTATTAATTGACGAGGAAACTCCCTACTGGTTGGAGGAAAGTCTGTGAAGATTTGATGCCACATGAAGCTGTGCTCAGCATTCCTCTAAGCAGACGTCAACCAGAGGACACTCTGATGTGGAACAGGACAAAAAATGGAGCTTACACGACTAGGAGTGCTTACCGGTTACTCGCTGAAAGTGAGGCATTGACAAAACTAGGCCAATCAAATCCAATGGCAAATAATGGATTTTGGAAGAAACTATGGAGTCTAGACATCCCAAGCAAGATAAAGCACTTTTTATGGCGTGCTTGTTGTAAATCGCTCCCCACAAAAAAGAACCTGCTCAAGCGAAAATTTTTTTGCAATGATACGTGCGAAATATGTGATGGTGAGGCTGAAAATACAATACATGTGCTATGGGAATGCCAGGTACTTAAAGAAATTTGGTGGGAGATTGATATATTCTGAGGTAATCTGTTAACTCGGTTTACCTGCTTTAGAGACTTGCTAACTGGAATTCTGCATAGCCAGGAACCAAAACAGGCCGAGATTTTTGCCTTTGTGGCCTGGGGATTTGGTAAAAGAGAAACGCAATGAGAGTGGGAAAAGAATCCATTCCGTATACAAAAATCTTTGTTGATGCAACGGAAAGACTGCAAGTTCGGAGCAAGACATACCTGAGTAGAAACTCGGTATCACCAGTTGGTCCCCACCTTCAAACCCAATGTTCAAAGTGGATTTCGACGAAGCCGTGTTTCAGGATACATCACATGCCAGTATCAGTTTAGTGATTAAGGACTCCACAGGAAACATCTTGGGAGCTTTATTGTACCCCTAACTGTAGACCACATTGAAGCTTTGGCATGCAAGAGAGCAATTGAGTTTGCAATAGAGAACGGACTGCAGCAAGCTGTGTTCAAGGGTGACTTTGCAACAATCCTAAGCTACATCAATGTTGGCGCGCCTTGCCTGGCACCGTTTGGGCATATCATTGAGGACAGCATAAACCTGACCTCACTTCTCTCCCATTGCTCTTTCTCACATGTGCGACGGAAAGGGAATGCAGTAGCCGATAAGTTAGCTAAATTAGCGAAGTTTTGTATTGTACCCAAAGTTTGTTTGGAGGACATCCCTAATGATGTAAACTCTCTTGTTTTAGTGGCAAAAATTGTGAAACAGTCTATTTTTGGGAAAAATTAGGCGTGTAGCATGCGTTCAAAGTTATTTAGTAAGTTGGACTCTTTTTGAAACTCGACTTTGGCAAACTCGACTTTGGGCTGGAAAAACGAACACTATAGTGGTAGGAACCCTATAGTGGCGTTTTTATAAACGCTACTATAGGAACTAAAAAAACGCCACTATAGTGTTCGTTTTTCCAGCCCAAAGTCGAGTTTGCCAAACTCAACTTTTAAAAAGAATCCAACTTACTAAATAACTTTAAACGCATGCCACACACCTAATTTTTTCCTAGAAATAGACTGTTTCGCAATTTTTTCCTGTTTTAGTCGACATCAGTCTTGCTTTAGCTTGAATAAAATTTCAGACTGGTTTCTCAAAAAAAACAAGACAATCATCTATATATCTATATATACTATAAAATCAAAGTTTTTGACCATTGTTTGACTTTTTTTTTTAAGCTCTTACAATTTTCCACATCAACAATAAATATATATATATATATATAAATCTCCTTTTCTCCCCTAAAACCAAAACCCATTAGCAATATGAAAAAAATAATTAAAAAAAAAACTCTTTTTTTCTCCCTCAAAACCAAAACACGATAAATAAAAAAAACTCTCTCCCTAAAACGCAAACACAGACTCTTCTCTCTTTCAAAAGCAATTCCATCTCCTTCTTCATACACACGATCCTCCATGCCTCTCTCTACATACACGTCCCCTACCTGCAGTCTTCTTCCTTGTCTACCTTCATTCCAAACTTTCTTCATTCATTCAAACCACTTGTAGATTTAGAGGGGGGCTGAAGGGCCAAATTTCCATTAATTTTCCCTTATAATTTATAATAAAATTAAAAATAGACAAAAATTTCTTCATTGGTCCCCTCCAAATTATAGAATTTTCTCTCTTAAACTTTAGAATTTAGCCTCAAATTTTGAATTAGTCCAGAACAAGTTGAAGTAAAAAAAAAAAAAAAAAAAAAAAAAAAAAAAAAAAACTATCTGGCCCATTGCTTAGCCAAGCCCTCTAAATCCTAAGAAACCCCAATTCTCCTTTAACAGATTGCAAATTACTAATCTATATGTTAAGGACATATTTTTATGTAATTGGCATATCCTTTGACAAAACACACTTTACTTGTATTTAGGTAAATCTAAGTAGGTTCAAGATGATCATTACAAGTGGTTACATTAAAGACATGAAAAATTACTTAAGAACTGCTCAAGAAAAGTGCAATCTGCAGGTCTTGATACCTCCTTGACAGAAGCTCGATCTATCAAGATTCATTAAAGCTCGACACATGTCTCGATCTATCGATCTTACGGGATTCAGACTATAGCCAGCACGTTTTTATTCTAAAAGGCTATTTGTTTATGGGTATAATACTTATAGGACTAGGAAAACTCAAGGTTTGTGGGTTTGTATAATCCTTATTGGACTAGGAAAACTCAAGGTTTGTGTAAACCTATTTGGAATAGGAGAGCCCATTAAGCTCCTATTTAAAGGAGGTGGAAAAAGAAAAACCTAACCCTAGAGTGTTTCATAAGATTTTCTTTTTGAAACCTTAGCCTCCTCCTACAAAAGAAAGAGTTCTTGCTGCGTTTCTTGTACGCATTTGGGTTCTATAACTAAGCAAAGTCTCTCACACCATCATTGAAGATCTTATTGGTGTTTCTATGTGAATCTGTTGCAAATCAACTATATCAATCAAAGGGTTGCTATGGAGTTAGTCACGTACTGAGATTCATGCAAAGGAGTTAGTCACGTACTGGGATCCGTGCATCATTAGTTAGTTACGTACTGGGATTCGTGCATTGAACGGAGAAATTGCCGCTACATCACAAGTTCAATTGGGAATTGGGGTAAGGGTTTAACTGTAAGTTAGTATTAGATACTGGGATTCCTTTTACTTGTAACCGCTTGTTTTGATAATAGAGGATTCTCAGGAGTGGTGACCTTAAATTCACACGGTGGGGTTTTGTCTCGGTGGTTTTCCCCATTCGTAAATCACCTGTGTCAAATTTATTTTCCACTGCATTTAACTTAGTTGGTGATTTGTTTGTGCTATCATGCTTATTGCATGAAATTGAATCTAATTAATTCACTTGGCTAATTAATTGATTGATTTACCAAAGGGGTCAATACATTCTTGGCCTATCACTATATATATATATATATATATATATATACCGAAACCTCTGAAACTCTCACAATTTTTCACATCAGCACAATATTTAAAATTAAATATATAAATCATTATCATTTTTTTAAATAAAATTATTTTTGTTTACACATCAGCATTTTTTATTTATAATTTTTAAATCTTTTTTTTTTTTCAATTAAAAAAAGACACGGTACTAAAACTACACGCTATTATACTACTACTAAAACATAAAAACCCTAGAACTATTCCTTTCCTTTAAGAACCTATGCAGGGCTTCTTTGATTTCGTATGCTCATCTGCAAATTTGTCCAACGTTTGTACTATATCCAGAAAGAAGAAGACAATTGCTCAAACTGACTCTTGCATGATACTCGTGTGTACACTAATGCTATTAATGCCTTGATGGACTTTCACATATGTTTGAAGAACTCACCAACCATTCTAGCCATTAAACTTCGTATGATCTAATCTAAAGAATAAAAAATCGATTGTTTGATGGTTCTTCATGTTTTTTTTTTTTTTTCCTCCTTTTGATTTTGCAGGTTTCCTAAGAACACAGCCTAGCAGGTAAGAGAATTAGTAGTTGTTTTACAACTACAAACCTTTTTTTTTATAACATACAACTACAAACCTTGATCTTGGAACGTGATTTTTTTTTTTTTTCATATGAGTTTTTCTAATTCTTTGTTGTAATTTTTTTTTATCTAACTGTTTTATGTAAGTATTGAATCTAAAATATTTAAAAAAAAAATCTTTTAAACTAAAATTTTTACTTATCAATTTATGTTAGAATATATTCACGAACTTTGAGGTTTGTAAGATTTATTGTTGAAGTTGGTGAAAGTATTTGGTTATGATTTTTTTTACTACGCATCTTTGTAGATTTGAATTTTGATTTAAATTATGAAATATGTTATTAGTAACTCCTCTTTTCGTTTGATTGATGGTTCTTCACGTTTTTTTTTCTTTTTCTTTTTTTGTTTTCCTTTTGATTTTGCAGGTTTCTTAGGAACACAACCTAGCAGGTAAGAGAATTAGTAATTGTTTTTATCTAATTTTTCTTTTAGGTGTAATGATGTTTTATAGTATTCCTCCCTTAATGTCACATATAATCTGGTATATAGAGAGTAGATAATTGAAGGTGTTCTACAACCATCAAAATCTAAACCTTCCAAAGGTGGTGTTTTACAACTATTATAATCTAAATCTACAACTACAAAGATCTTGCTATGTGCTTTTTTTTTCTTTTTTTCATATGGGTTTGTCTAATTCTACGTTTTCTAATTCTTTAGTTTGATTTCAAAAACATGTGCATGTTTATGATTCCTTTTTGTGGTAATAAGTTTCTATAATTTAAAGGTTAGGTTTTTATATGCTTTTATGTTACAACATCCTCCTTCCTCCGTCGTAAGTATCGAATTTAAAACAAAAAATCTTTTAAACTAAAATTTTTACTTATCAATTTTTATGTTAGAATATATTCATGAACTTTGAGGTTTGTAAGATTTATTGTTGGAGTTTGTGCTAGTATTTGGTCATGAATATAATTATGTGCTCTCTATTGTACGGGCTAATGATAAGTTTGTTAGAGAAGCTTAAAATGTAATATCAACTTTCTCATTATTTTTATTTTTTATTTTTTATTTTTTATGAGAGTAGACCACAAACAGAGAAGTTCTATTCTATTCAAAATTTACTATCAACTTCCTTCTTCTTTTCTTTCAATCTATAAACGTCTCACACGACTTTCATTAGCAAACTTCGTATTAGCTAGAATCATATTACATGTTTAATGTCTATTTATGTGCAGAGATTTGAATGTAATGTTTCTTATTGACAGATTTATGGACACCGAGAACATGCTCTATTAGCTCGAACTCACATGTCTATAACAAAAACTGCTCAAAGAAGAGATAAACTCGTGCATCGCACGAGTTTGCGACTAGTATATATATAAACACAAACAAGTTACTCATTACCATGTGTACTGCCCCCATCGTGCCGCTTGCAATGTCATTCATTGCGTTGCTGATTGCCTTGCTATGAGTCTGTCATGCCATTCATTATCGGCTATTGCTGTTACATTTTCCTTTCTCTCTCTTCCGTTCTCTCTCGCTCTGTGACTGTGTGTTCACACTGTAGTAAAGCTACCGCAGTTCCTTTCCTTGTGGCCGAATAAAACTTTGTAATAGAGTTAAGTGCATACAGCTGTCTAGAATTTCACCGGTATAATATTAGAAATATTAATAGTTTTTTATGGGGATCAACTAAGGATAACCTGTCCTTGGATGTCGTACATGGCCAGCACGTCCAAAGAAACAATCTACAGCATTCGTCCTTTAACAATGAGGTGATCTAGTCCAGAGTTCCTTCATGGACGACTAGATGTATGGACAAGTATATATATATGTATAAACGACTGAACTATACTTGGATAAATCCTACGAAGAATTCCCCAAGAATTCCACATAATTACACCACGACACATTGCTCTTACTACGTGGAAGAGACTCCTCAGACTTCGCTACATGTACTCCATTTTCTCCGTTAACTGCCCATATCATCCGTGATGATAGTGGATCCAAACAAGTAGACCTACGACTAACTCTCTATAAAAGGAACAAATCTCATTCACCCAAGGTAAGTTATAACCATTCACTACTTTCCATCCTTGTGTCCTAGAGAGAAAACTGACTTAAACCGTTGGAGGGTCCTTGGCCGGGTCACACCGGTCACCTTTGATAGTTCTTTCTTTCTTTTTAGGATTCACAGCCATCACCATAGCCCGAAGCATTCTAGTCTATTGATTTTTGTGTATCATCAGTTGGCGCCGTCTGTGGGAAAAGAAGTAGTACTAAGGAAAAAAGTTTCTAAGTGTTAACTCCTTTGCCCTTTCCAAGACAAAAAAGGCTGCATGGTTCGAACTAGGTTAATAGCTACCAATCCAGGACACCAGGAGAGTGGAAACGCCTATAGTCACCCAAATTGTGCGCCATCACCCCTCATGACCGTCCAACAACAATTACAGTCCAAGCCAGCAGCGATGGCAGAACTAACACAACAGAACCAGGACTTAACTAGAGAAGTTAACAGATAACGTCATCAACAGCATGGTGGAGAACGAGGTTAAATTTTGGAGAACGAAGGGACTGATAATAATGCTGAAGGAGACCAGTCTAGAGGCACTGTTACTCGTAGAGTACCACATTTGGAAAGGGAGATGGACTAGATGAAAAGAGCCATGGAAGAGATGAAGGATTCCATGAGGAGAGCAAACCATGTGGATGATCTCGTCCACAGGACTGATTCCCCCTTTATTGCGCCCATTACAAGTCATCCCTTGCCTTCCAAGTTCAAGATGCCTACCCTGGACTTATATGATGGGATGTGAGACCCTTGTGATCATATTGCCACGTTCAAAATAACCATGCATCTCCAAGGTGTTCCAAACAAAATTATGTGTAGAGCCTTTCCTACTATCTTGAAAGGCCCAACCAGAGTATGGTTCAGTAAGGTGCCGCCAAATACCATAACTTCGTTTCAGGAGTTAAGTAAGTTGTTCGTCAACAACTTTGTTGGGGGACAAAGGTAAAAGCGTTCTTTGTCCAGCCTGTTGAACATAGAACAAGAGAAAATGAAAGCTTGCGTACTTTTATTAGTCGTTTTAATAGAGAAGCTCTGTTGGTGGATGAGATGGATGACAAGATCCTTTTGGCAACTTTCTACAATGGAGAAGATGTACGACAAGGAGCCTCAGATGATGGCTGAGTTGATACATTCAGCCCAAAGTTTCATAAATGTAGAGGACACAATTATTGCCAAGAAGAAGAAAAAAGGTGAACGACTAGAGAATGGCTATATACACCATCCAGAACAAGGTCCTAGTCCAAAAAAAGCCAAGATATGGGAGAAAATGGATTGCATCGGCAAGAAAGTAGGGTCGTCTTCAGGACGATACTCCAACTATACTCCGCTTGATCAAGTGTTAATGCAGATCAAAGACGATCCATCTTTGAAGTGGCCTAAGAGGATGAAAGGAGATCCTAGTAAGCGGAACAAAAGCAAGTACTATCATTTTCACCGCGACCATGGACATGATACGGACGAATGCTATGACTTGAAGCAGCAGGTTGAAGCTCTTATTAAGTAGGGAAAGTTAAAGAATTTTCTTGGGCGAGACCACAAGGACGAGAGACAGCCAATGAAAGGCAGAGCAGAAGAACCAGCACGTCCATTGCTTGGAGAAATAAGGATCATTGTAGGAGGTACATCAACAGGTAGCTCGTCCAAAGTCAAGAAGACCTACCTATAGGAAGTCCAAAATGTTCAAATATCTGGACAACCACCAAAGATGATCAGATAAGATAAACTAGCCATTACTTTTACAGACAAAGATGCAAGATGACTGCACCATCCTCATGATGATGCGATTGTCATTACTTTGACAATTGCAAATTATATAACTAGAAGGGTGTTAATAGATAATGGGAGTTCAGCAGACATCCTCTATTATCCAGCCGTCCAGCAGATGAGGATTAACAAAGAATTACTTCGTCTAGTAAATGTGCCATTGATTGGGTTTGGAGGATTGAAGGTTTTACCAGTGGGCACCATTTCTCTGCCAGTTGTGGTGGGCTCTTACCCACGACAAATTAATAAGGAAGTGAATTTCCTTGTAGATTGTTCATTTTCATATAATGCCATTATTGGACGACCAACTTTGAATAGTTGGAAGGCTGCAACATCCACTTATCATTTATCTGTGAAGTTCCCAATGAAGTATGGCATTGGAGAAGTACAAGGAGATCAATTAGCAGCTAGAGAATGTTATCTAGCAATGATGGCCATGGATGAGCAGATGCAAACAATGAGCATTGAAGAAAGAAGAACGTTAGCGGAGCCAATTGAGATGTTGGAAGATGTACTGTTGGACGAGTCCAACCTAAAGAAGTTTTCCAGGATTGGAACAAGTATGAAGGAAAAGACGAAGTAGGAACTTGTTGGGTTTCTTAAATAGGGTACACATGTTTTTTCTTGGAGCCATGAAGACATGCCTTGGATTGACTTTCATGTGATTACTCATCGTCTAAATGTGTCCCTGTCTTACAAGCCTGTTCATCAAAAGAAGAGGGTGTTCGCCCCGGAACGAGATAATGCCATCAAGGAAGAAGTCCGTAAGTTAGTCACTGTGGAGTTCATATGCAAAGTTTATTACCCTGATTGGCTAGCTAATGCAGTGATGATTAAAAAGGCCAATGACAAATGAAGGATGTGTGTAGACTTCACAGATTTAAACAAGGCTACCCGAAAGATAGCTATCCTCTTCCACGCATTGATCAGTTGGTGGATTCAATGGTTGGACACCAGTTGTTAAGTTTCATGGACGCATTCTCAGAGTACAACCAAATTAAGATGGATGAGGCAGATCAAGAGAAAACATCCTTCATTACAAGCCAAGGTCTGTTTGGTTATAAAGTGATGCCATTTGACCGGAAGAATGCAGGGGCTACCTTCCAACGACTAGTTAACCATATGTTTTGTCCACAAATTGGGCGAAACGTTGAAGTATATGTGGATGATATGTTAGTTAAGAGCGCGAGGGAGATGCAGCATTTGGACGACCTTCAAGAAACCTTTGACACACTTAGGCGATACAAGATAAAGTTGAATCCAAGCAAATGTGCCTTCGGAGTTGCGTCAGAGAAATTCCTTGGTTTCATGATTTCCCAGAGAGGAATTGAAGCAAACCCTGATAAGATCCAAGCGATTCTGAACATGGAGCCCCCAAGGAATGTCAAAGACATCCAGAGCCTCACTGGATAAGTAGCTACCCTTAACAGGTTTGTTTCAAAAGCTACTAACAAGTGTTTACCATTTTTCAGAGTGTTAAGAAAAGTATTTGAATGGACGGATGAGTGCCAACAAGCGTTTGAAGGCTTGAAAGCTTACCTTGCTTCAACTCCACTGTTAAGCCCGTCTAAACCTGGAGAAGAACTATATCTCTACCTAGTAGTGTCCCCTCATGCAGTAAGTTCAGCCTTGATCAGAAAGGAGGGGAAGGTATAGAAACCTATCTACTATACCAGCAAAGCTTTAAAGGGAGCAGAAGAACGATATCCTCTTATGGAAAAGCTTGCATTTTCATTGGTGACAGCAGCAAGGAAGCTCAGGCCTTATTTTCAAGCTCATGTAATAAACGTCTTGACAGACCACCCGTTAAAGAAGGCCATGAACAAACTGGAGGCCGCTGGACGACTAATCCAGTGGGCAATAGAACTTAGTGAGTTTGATGTGCGATACAAACCAAGAGAAGTGATAAAAGCTCAGGTCCTAGTAGATTTTATTGCTGAATTCACTCCTGCTAGTAGTAAACAAGATGAAGACCAAGGGGCAAAGCAGTGGGTCGTCCATGTGGATGGCTCATCCACACAACATGCAGGAGGAATTGGAATAGTTTTGCACTCACCTGAAGGGGATTACCTGGAATATGTAGTCTGTCTACAGTTCCAGACAACCAATAATGAAGCTGAATATAAAGCCCTGCTACAGGGCTTGAAGTTAGCTAGGTCACTTGGAGCAGACTCTGTCCTCGTTTAGGGAGATTCACAATTAATAATGGGCCAAATAAATGGAACATGTGAAGCTAAGGAGGAACGGATGAAGAAGTACTTGGGCAAAGTCAAGTAGTGCATTAAAGGCTTCACGATAGCTTAATTTCAGCAGATACCAAAGGAGGATAATATGGAAGCTGACGTCCTAGGCAAGACGACATCTGCAGATGAAATTATGAGTGATCAAATCAAAATCCATTACATCCCAAGTATTGACGTTCCAGAAGTACATCAGATAGACAGAGTATTCAACTGGACCACTCCAATCGTCTCTTATCTTAAAGATCTCCCAGAGGATAAGGAAGAAGTAAGGAAGCTAAGGGTAAGGGCAACGAGGTTTGTCCTTATGGACAAGGTGCTATACAAGAGGGGTTTTTCTCAACCCTACCTAAGGTGCTTGAATCCAAGCGAGTCTTTTTATGTCATGAGAGATGTCCATGAAGGGGCTTGTGGAAACCATTCAGGGGCCAGATCCCTCGTCTACAAGATGGTCCATGTAGGGTATTACTGGCAGTCTATGCAAGCAGATGCTAAAGCATATGTTAAAGCATATGATAAGTGTCAAAGGTATAGCAACATACCTAGGCAACCATCAGAGTATCTTACTCTAATGGTGGCCCCTTGGCCCTTTACCTAGTGGGGACTTGACATTCTTAGTCCCTTTCTCATGGGGATAAGACAGATGAAGTTTTTAATAGTAGGGATTGATTACTTTACAAAATGGGTGGAAGCGGAACCTATGGCAAGAATCACTAAGCGAAAATTTTAGAAATTTTGTTTGGAAGAATATAATATGCCACTTCGAAATTCCTAGGGTACTCATCTCAGATAACGGACACCAATTTGATAATGCCCCATTCAGAGACTTTTGCGAGCAATTGGGGATCATAAATCATTATTCCTTGCCCTCCCACCCACAAGCCAATAGACAAGTAGAAGTTGCAAACCGGTCCTTACTGAAAATCATCAAGATTTGGCTTGAGGGGGCAAAAGCGATATGGCCGGACAAACTACCCAGCGTCCTTTGGGCATACAGGACGACCGTAAGGACTCCGACTGGAAAGACTCCTTTTAAGTTGGAATATGGAAGTGACGCAGTCATAACTACGGAGGTCAGTTTAACTAGTTATAGGGTGGCTCACTACTACAATGAAGAGAATGAAAAGCAGCTTCGTCTAAGCCTTGACCTTATGGACGAGGTGAGGATGGATGCAAAACAAAGGCTGGCTCGTGACAAAAACTTGATGGCCAAGCATCATGATACACTGGTGAAGCCAAGACAGTTCAACACCGAAGATCTCGTCTTAAAGAAGGTGTCCCTGGCTACAAAGGATCCCGCTCATGGAAAGTTAGGGCCTAACTGAGAAGGACCATACAAAGTCATCAATTCCAAAAGATGAGGTTCGTATTACTTGGAAGCCTTAGATGGATGAAAGCTGGAGCATCCATGGAATGTGGAGCACTTAAAGAAGTACTACCAGTAAAGCAGACTCGTTAAGAAGGTTAGCATGGATGAGTGTAAAGATTGTCAATGATTTCTAGTAGTTTATCTGCTATCTTTTAGCACTTATGTTTTTCAACAGTATTTTATGTTTTCTAGCATTTGAATTCCCTAAAAAGCACTAGCTATTGGCATGTGCTGTGGATGATGTCATGAACAAAGTCCTTGTATATAAAGTAATTTGAATTCCCTAAAAAGGACTAAGTACTAGCATAGACGATGTCTTTGAAATGCTATGTACTAAGTTCCCTGATTTTTGTGGACGATGTTATGTACAGTTATTGTATATAAAGTTTCTTGAATTCTCTAATTTAAGTGTTGTGAAATTAACGTCCATGACAAATTAAAGATGTTTAAAATCTTTAGATGCAGAGATATATCATCATGAGCCATCCTTAACTGAGGAAAAGGCAAATTGCCATAAAACCTAAGGCAATTATTATAAGTGCAAAGGGAAGGAACAAACCTCCCAATATACTCGTCCAAAAAATTAATGACGAAGAAAAGCATGCATGCGAAACTTTTTATGGGCAACAAGTCCAACTTGCCAAATAATCCAAGCTATGGATAAAAAGAATAACCAAAGAAAGCTCCACGAATAAGTCTAAGGACGAGGATAATATACATTCTAGAATGGAGTCCTAAACATGGATGAGAAAACACTTGGAATTAAATTTGGCAATAACAATATGGATAAAAGTGCATTCATAAATTAAAAGGGTAGACAATTGTCGTCCAAAAACCCTTAATAAAGTTAAGCCTAAAAGGGCAATTGTATTAAGACTCATCTTAAAACATAGACGAGCCAAATGTACTTGGATAAAATTAAAGTGGTCCAAAAAACAGACCCTTTCTTCAAAAAAAAAAAAAAAAAGAAAAAAAAAAAAAAAAAAAAAAAGGAACAGAAATCATTTTAAGGGGATAAACCACTGGGGGCATCATCACTAGACTTAAGATCGTCATTAGCAAGCTAAGTAGAAGCGTCGTCTTCAACATTAATATCCTCATGACTCGTCTGAAGAAGAGAGCTCTTAGGAGCAACACGGAGCTAAATAGGGCTGAAGTCTATCTCAAGGAAGAGCTTAAGCGCATCCATATGGAAATCTTCAAATCCCGCTGCGTAGTTCTTATCCAAGAGATCAGTGTACTCGCTAGACGCCTTGAACTCTTTGATACCTGCTTCTTTAGCCTCCCCAAGAAGGGTACAAAGCTCATCGCTTCTCTTCTACAGATGATCAAGACGATTGTCATTCTCAACAGCGTATACTTTAAGCTCTTTAACGAGGTTCTTTAACTCCTTCACTTCTTCCTTGAGTTTAATCCTCACTCCAGCTCGACGACTGGACTCCGCTTGCATTTCACGATTCTTTGCCTCCAATCTAACCCTTTTATGGTCTAACTCATAAGCTTGTCTAGACGTTGCCATAAACTTTGACATAGCCTATATAAAAAGAATTGGATGTGAGATAAGTAGACGAACATATCAATTCTTAAATGATTCAAGATGAGGAGAATACCTTGAAAAGATCATGAACAGTGGAATGCTTGTCATAACACACAGCAACGTCCTCTTCAGTCACAGCTTGTTGGTACCTTTCCTAGGCAAGATCTTCGTTCTCAAGAAGATTCATGGGAGCACTTTTGGAAGTTTTGGATAGGGTTACTTCAAGATTGGATGGCTCCTCGTCCAAGATTTGCACTGAAGGTGGTTTGGCAAGTGCAGGAAGGACGACCAAACCGGGTTTGACAACCCCAGATTTAGACGACTTATGCTTCGCCTTTTTATGACCTCGATAGCTTAGAAGACTCCCCATGTCAATCGTCTTGGATAGGGTCTTCCTTTTATCCCCTACTACTGGACGAGGTTGGGAATGAGTCCTTTCTTGCATGGTTTCCTCGTCTATTAATCCCTTCCCCTTGTTTTCTTTCAAGGTTGCCATTCCTATTTAAAAAAAAAAAAATTTGGGTTTGGACGAAACAAGTAATAAAAATGCAAAGGAGAAAACTTACATCTTCGATTAGTAAGCTCGTGAGCAAGCGCCTCTTCAGTAGGTTCAGGGCCAAGTCACCAACTTGCAAGACGGCGAAGTGTCACTAGGTTGTCCTGTCTATGTAAGAACGAGCTCGCTGGACGCGGTCTAAATGAAATTTTGACAAGACAGGTTGTCTTACAGCTGTAAAAAAGGGACATACCCTCTGGATGAAGATTCTCCATCTCTCCAGTATAGGGAGGAAATGGATCCCTGCCTACCTCAACAGGGTTTCCTTCCCAAAACCCAGAGACGAAGAAGAACTCTATCTTCCACTTCCTATCAAACGTGGGGACGGACTTCACCAATCTATAGTTTGAACCCCTAGCTGAGAATCAGTAAAAACCTAGGGATTGACTAATTTTAGAGGGCTTGTAACAGTATAGGAACTCGTCCACAATGGAAGGACGGTTCCCATCAAACACTTCCCTCCACAAAACTTGCATAGGGATGATAAGCCTCCATGCATTGCGATTAAGTTGGTTAATTCTTAAACCTAATCTAGAGAGTATTTCTCTGGCAAAAGCATTAAGAGGCAACCTAAATCCTCCTAGAAGGTAAGCCTCATAGATACCTACCCTAAAACGAGGGTGACTACACCATTCACCACGGACAGCCAATCGAGGATTAAGGTCGTTTAGGATCTGGTACCAACTCCTAAGGTAAGTATGTTTTTTCTCATCAGTTTTAGAAGGAATACCTACTGCACAATTATACAAATTCTCTTCTTCACTTAAAGAAGGAAACAAGGGGATACTGGTGGATGTGCCAGCAAGTGACCCAGAAGCCATCCTCGTCCTCATCTCCTCTTGCAAAACATCTAAAGGGATTCCAGGAACCTTGGACGTGTATTGCTCGTCTGTGGTGTTTCCCCCACTACTACTATTACTACTGCTATCAGTACTACTACCACTAGGACTACAATCATGATAATCATCTATCTCCCTATCTTTGCTATTGCTAAACGAAGACACTACGATTTCAAACATTTTGAAAATTGAAGAAAAGCCTAAAAGACGAGAAAAGGACGATACCTGGCTCTAAACGAGGATGACTAAAGACAGAAACTCCCAGACGAGGCGCTGGAAGACAAAGGTCAAAGGAGAAAATATGAGAAATGTATGAGGGTAGGAGAGGAATTCCACTATTTATAGGCGACAAACCCAGTCACTGAAACGACGCAATCAACCAAATGGAGCCACATGGCGCTTGCCTTGAAGAACGAAATGACATTAAAAACGAACCTCAAGATTATGCCACGTGTCAACATTTAAAAAAAATCTCAAATCGCCACAATGACAGACAACACAAGGACGAGGGTGCAACTGATGGGGGATCAACTAAGGATAACCCGTCCTTGGATGTCGTCCATGGCCAACACGTCCAAAGAAAACAATCTACAACATTCGTCCTTTAACAATAAGGTGATCTAGTCCAGAGTTCCTCCATGGACGACTAGATGTATGGACGAGTATAAATATATATATATATATATATATAAACAACTGAACTATACTTGGATAAATCCTACAAAGAATTCCCCAAGAATTTCACATAATTACACCATGACACATTGCTCTTACTACGTGGAAGAGACTCCTCAGACTTCGCTACATGTATTCCATTTTCTTCATTAATTGGCCATATCATCCATGATGATAGTGGATCCAAACAAGTAGACCCACGACTAACTCTCTATAAAAGGAACAAATCTCATTCACCCAAGGTAAGTTCTAACCATTCACTACTTTCCATCCTTGTGCCCTAGAGAGAAAACTGATTTAACCGTCGGAGGGTCCTTGGCCAGGTCACAATGGTCACCTTTGATAGTTCTTTCTTTCTTTTTAGGATTCATAACCATCACCATCGCCCGAAGCATTCCAGTCTACTGATTTTCGTGTATCATCAGTTTTGTTTTATTTGTTAGCTTTATTTAATATATATATATATATATATATATATATAATACAGGTCCCCTTGGAATATTAGAAAGGAATATTAGTAGTTTTGTTTTATTTGTTAGCCTCTCTCTACATACACGTCCCTTACCTCCAGTCTTCTCCCTTCACTACCTTCATTCCAAGCTATAGACTGATCTCAAAATCCCAAATTTAATATTATACAAGTGAAATGCTACACATACAGCTGTCTAGCATTTCACCTATATAATATTAGAAATATTAATAGAATTTATTGTATTAGTTTATCTATTTATATTTGATAGTAATGATTTGGGTTATCACTTCTTTGTCCTAAATGTTGAAATTTTAAATGTTAAATCTCTTAAATAGACTCAAAGATATAAACCTAAACAAATTAATATTGTTTTCTTAGAACCTAATGTTAAATGATCAATAATATCAGAATATCCTGTTAATCAACATGTTAAAATCCGTTGAGCGTATTTCAAAAATGTTTTAATTATAGAATAATGAATGAAGTAGAGCCAACTTTATTGAGTTATAGTTAATTTAAGAAATAAAGTCTTTTTATATCATTTTTTTTTACTTAAAACTTTTGTTATATTTAGCTCCCCCTAGTGAAAAGGTTTTGAACATTGAAAGTTGTAATTTATTAGGTTACATGGACGAATTTACCAGTCAGGATACAATTACACCAGTCAAGACAAATAACTCCAGTCATGTTATAACTTGAAGCTTTCAATACTGCAACTTATTAGGTTAATTCAACGAATTACACCAGTCAAGATACTATTTAATCTGAATAAACTCACCTACTAGAGAGGATACTAAAAAATTATATCTACTATTTAATAGTGTTTTCTTCTTTTTTTCTTTTTCTTTTTTTAGTTTTTTTGAGTATATTGCAAATAGTCAAATTCAACTTTAATCTGAAGGAAAATTACTGGCTAGGGTGCCTCGGTGTTATTTTGGAGTATGGAATGCATTTATCACTATAGTGAGGAAGGTTTACTTGATATAACATTGGGCCTTTTGTGTTTCAATATTTCAATGCATTATTTCTAATACCTTTCAAACAATAGGAATGATTAGGATCTCTATAGACTATTCTCAAAATCCCAAATTTTTGTTAGTTAAATCAATTAATTGATTGAAGGTTTATGTGTAGATTATCATGTAGAAATTTAGTGAAGCAACAGGAGAACAGAGAGATTGTAGAGATATAGGTTCAACTATTTACTACAAGAAATGTTATGGTCTATCTCAACACTATATAATAATACAAGAGTTATAAATAAAAGTTTTATTGGTCCTTAAATTCGGTCAATAGGGATGTTGTAGCTGATGCTTTAGCAAAATTTGCAATCACGGGTAGTTTGTCTTTATGTTGTAATAATTTCTCTCTTCCTCTGTTAGGGATTGTCGATGCCTCGCGGCTGCTCGACCACCTATCGCGCCTTTCCATCTATCTTGGCCTCTGTGCGAAAGATGATGGTATGGAGGTGTGTCGTACCTCGGGTGTGTGACTGGAATATGAGTCGATTTTATGAAAAGTACCAAGGGTAAGTGAAGTCGCCACCAATCATTGAGTTTTTCTAGGTGTGATTGGTCACCTGACTCTATTTGATTTTATTACTGATCCTGGGCTAAGAAAAATTTTGTTTTTCCTAATCTAATGCGGATGGGTAAAAAATCTTAATTCTTGAGTTTGGAAGTCTGGTTACGTGTAAGGAAGGTGTTAGGCACTCCACAACGCCTGTCCATAGACAGTCCTTTGTTTTGGTAAAATCATAATTTAAGGACATTGGTAGTTGAAAACAAGCTATTGGCATTAGTTTTCGGGGCTTTAAATGTGTTGGGCTGTGAGGTTTGGTTTTGGAATAGGTGTGGTCTCAATCGATGCTTTCCAAGTGTGTTTGGAATTATTGCCAAATTTCCACGGTGAAAATCCAGCCGCATTTTGCCTTATTTTCCTGGCAGAAATCCGGCAGTGCTTCACTTCAGATGCGTCATAGTACACAAAACGCTATTCTCACCAAGCTTTCGCCGTGAGAATACAGTTATGGGGATGCCCCATTTTCACAGCAAAAATCCGGCAGAGTTTCGCGTTTGGTGTGCTATGGTGCACCGGCAGGGTTTCGCGTCTGTGTATATGACACGTATCGATATGCTCGTACTGTGACGAGCCGAAGCCCTTCAAAGCATCAAGCATGTTGATGGGTGTCGCATACTCGGGGAAACCAATGTCACTTGGTGACATGGATCAAGACAATCACACCGCGATGATCGTGCACACAATATAGCATGAATATGCACCTATGGCAATTGCCTTGAGCACATACCCACACTACAGGGTCAAGAGCTCTCATGACTAGGGAGGGTCACTCACATAGCCACAAGAGTCCATCATACAAAGTGCACAATCACCCACACGCATAGGCATATATATATACACACACACATACATCATGCACAATGCTATCACACAGAGTAGGAAAGGAAATAGACATTGCCAACGTTCCAAGGGTATGGCCCAGCAAGGTATAGGAAATGTAAATCTGACATTGCCATACCCAGGGAATGCAGCCCAAGCAAGGAGCAGGAAAAGTAAATGGGGTACAAGGAGAGGGGGAACCCTAATACATGCTTTAGAGAAGAGGATTAAAGAGAGAAAGAGAAAAGAAACAAGCCAGCAGACAAGCAAAGAAACAAATGGAAGGAAAAGCATGCTAAAGGCAAGCTAGGCAAAGATGCCAAACAGGGGCAAACAAACATGTGAAGCACACGAAGAGGCAAACAAACATGTTATCAAACAAAAGGGGGTGTCTTAGGAGGAAAAATGTAGGTTTGGATCGAGTGTCCATAGTTCCATTGATTGGAGTATGGACGATACACAAACTTAAGCATGAACATGTAGGCAAGCGTGCAAAGATGAAAAGAACCAAAGAAAGCCAAACAGGTGGCTCAAAGCAAGCAAGACAAGCATATCAACATCGCGCGGAGCGGAGAGGTGTGAATCAAGCACACCAACACCGCAGAGATGTATTTTCCAAGTGGTTACATCCAAACAAGCCCTAGGAGGGACGAATATAACCACGCAAGCAAACCCACCAGGGGGGCACAAAGCATGGCAAAGCCTAGATTTAGAGAGGCTAACATGGAGATAAAGTATAAAAGCAAACAAGCAACATAGACATGCAAAGGAAATGATCCAAACCCTTTAATATAGGCCTAGGTGTATGGGTGTAGGCCTAGACCATAGGATTTAGATCTACACCTTACCGAAAGGGCCAAAACACGAGAAAGAGAGATATCAAGGGACAAAAGGCTATAGAAGCACATGGCATAGCAACCAACATAGATGGAAGCATACAAGCATGGCACGGAGCACATAAATACATAGATCTAAGCATAGGGATGTAGATCTAAGCACAAACATGTAGATCTAAGCAAAAACATGGCAAAGAACACATAGGCATGTAGATCTAAGCATAAACACAGCAAAGAACATAAAGGCATGTAGATCTAGGCATAAACATGGCAAGGAGCTTAAAAGCATGTAGATCTAAGCACAAACATTAAATTTAGACATATCCTAGCCCAAGAAGGCTAGGCCAACACCATCAAAGCGATAAATCATGGCATAAGCAAGGAAACATGCTAGAAAAACTATAAAGACATGCTAGGAAAAAAGCATTTTATTAAGCAAGATAAAGCTAGGAAAAGCTATAAAAAGAAAAGGGTGTGGATTGTAGCTAAAGAGCTACATCCACAAGCTTAAACCTCAAATCCAAGGTATGGAACCAAGGAGAGGAAGATTGGGTCCAAGAACACTACCTTGATGATTGTTGAGAAAGAGGAGAATCTAAGGTGTTTGGATGTGTTTAGGAGAGAAATTAAAGAGAGAGGAGAGAGAGAATCTACCAAAAAATTTCCTAAAACTCTTTTTGTTTTGCAAAATGAGGGGTCTAGAGGTACTTATACGGCTTCCAGCGCACCTTGTAGGGCTGCCAGCCACCCTGTTGACATCAGCAATTTTGGCCTTTTCCAGGTCCAGCCTCTTATGTGTATTTAAAAGTCTTCCCGAACTCAAATTAAGCTGATTTTGGTGTTGAGAAAAGAGGAGAATCTAAGGTGTTTGGATGTGTTTAGGAGAGAAATTAGAGACAGAGGAGAGAGAGAATCTACCAAAAAATTTCTCAAAACTCTTTTTGTTTTACAAAATGAGGGTTTTGGGAGTACTTATACTAGAAAAGTGACCCTTCAGCTTCCGGCACACCTTGTAGAGGTGCCAGCCACCCTGTTAACATCAGCAATTTTGGCATTTTCTAGGTCCAACTTCTGATGCATATTTGAAGGTCTTAGTGAACTCAAATTGAGTTGATCTTGGTGTCCCTGGAAAGCTCTAGATGTCTAGTTTCCAGAACACTAAAAAAATATGATTATCGAATCAAAAGTTATGGCCTCAAGAAGTGTGCTGACGCGCTTTGCACAATTTTCAAGATGTCTCAACCGTTTTAACTCCGATTTCGACCCGTGAATAGTCACTGAAAAGGGAATTTGATAATCTTTGCAATGGAGCTGGTTTAAACCTGTTCTAACAGTTAGATCAGAATTAGGGTTTCTGGTGCCCTCGGGAAACAACCTCAAGTCAAACTTGGTCAAAGTTGACGAAAATCATTGAGTAGCTCAGGTTTAAGGTAGAAACATGAAAAATGTTATTTTGGGATGATTTTGACCGACTTTGACTTTCTGTCAACCCAGGGTTCACCAAGGGCATTTTGGTCAATTTGACCTAAAATGACACTTCGAGTGCTCCGATGCCCGAACGGGTTGCACCACGTTAATTTAGATGTTTCCGCGGCCCTATGGAGAAAAGGTAATATTTTTGGAATTTTTGGGGTTCAACACGCAAATTGAAGGCAGACAAAATACGATATCTACAGCTGCCCCTTCTTTATCTGACATCTCGAGTGTAATGAGAGGTGTTGGATAAAGAACGTGATTCTACATTTTGATGCCCCAAAATTGCGTGCGGAAACTACGTTATTCATGGATTGAGACCGGTTTTACTTGACAAGGTTGAGCTGTTGTAGCTGATCTGGAAAAATTCTCTGACTTGGTCCTTGGAACTAGGCAAGAAACTGTGCTGTTTTTTTTTTTTTTTTTGGTCAAAGGTCAACGTTCACCAGGTTAACGCTGACCGACGGCCCTTGAAGGTGTGTCGGGCAGACCTAGTGGCCCTACAAGGTGCGCTAGGTAGCCTAAGCCATACAAGGCCCTATAAAGGGGCCCCAAGGCCTCATTTTGACCATTTCACTTTTATTTTTTCTGAATTCTCACTTCTAAAAATTTCTCTGGAGTGAGTCGCAGTCTAGTGGGTCTAGCTTTCAGCTTCAGTTCACGGCTTCAGTCGCCAGTTCTGCACTTGAGGTCAGTGTTTATTTTCTCTTTCTTTTTATTTTCTGCAAGTTTGTTAGTAGCAAAGCAAGTAGGAAAGCATGCTAGGGTTTATTTTATTTTATTTTATTTGCATATATGTTTTTCTTGTTTTTTATCATTTATGCCATGATGATGTTGGAAAACCTATATGTTCACATGTTTAAGTAGCATAGGCGAGCTTGCATATGTTGGATGCTATGAAAACACATGAAACACTAACAAAACTAAACGTAAAGCTAGGTAGATATGAGAGATTATGCATGATAAAGATGGAAAAATTTTGAGAGGGTTGAAAATGTGAAAACAATGTGATTTTGAGTGAGGGTAGTTTTGGAAAACATAGGATTAAACGGTCGCTGCCGAATCTGAACCTTGATGAATGCATAGGATGCATAGGACTAAACGGTCGTTGCTGAATTTGAATCCTGGTGAGACTAAATGGTCACTGCTGAATTTGAATCTCGAAGAAGGCATAGGATGCCTAAAACTAAACGGTCGCTACTGAATCTGAATCTTGATAAATACATAGGATGCATAGGACTAAACGGTCGTTGCCGAATCTGAATCCTAGTGAGACTAAACGGTCGCTGCCGAATCTGAATCTTGAAGAAGGCATAGGATGCCTAGGACTAA
>JARYZH020001510.1:0-27182 GCA_030021035.2 Notholithocarpus densiflorus | reverse complement strand
GGGGTTTCTCCAGTTGACTGGCAAGGTGTTGTTCAATACGTCCGAAGGACATGTGGTAATTCCTCCACCCATTTTCCCTTTGCATCGTCCAGCCTCTTTTTAAGTCCGCTCACTATAACCTTGTTGACAGCTTCAGCTTGCCCGTTCCCTTGTGGGTAGGCTGGGGTAGAATATCTATTCTTTATCCCCAAATCAGAACAGTACTTCCTGAAAGCTGTGCTATCAAATTGAAGGCCATTGTCCGAGATGAGAGTATGGGAAACCCTGAATCGAGTAACGATATTCTTCCAAATAACCTCTTGACATCCACATCTCTGATATTGGCCAAAGGTTCAGCTTCGACCCATTTGGTGAAATAGTCCATGCCGACCAGTAGATACTTTTTACTTCCTATTGCCTTAGGGAAAAGACCTACAATATCCAAGCTCCATTGAGCAAAAGGCCAAGGGATAGAAAGAGGATTAAGAACTCCCCCAGGCTGATGAATGTTTGGCGCGAATCTCTGACATTGATCACATTTTTTAACATATTCTTGTGTTTCCTTCTACATGACCGGCCACCAGTATCCTTGAGTAATGGCTCAGTGAGATAAAGATCTTCCTCCTGTGTGACTCCCACAAATTCCTTCATGCAGTTCTTCTAGGAGTGATTCTGATGCCTCAGGGTGTACACAAAGCAGATATGGTCTAGAAAAAGAACGCTTATACAACTTTCTGTCCTCGGACAATCAAAACCAAGGAGATTTCTTTCGTACTTTCTCAGCTTCTGACTTCTCCTAAGGCAATATATCCTTTTCAAGAAATAGCAGTATATGATCTATCCAATTCGGCCTTACCTTGATATGATGGACTTGGAGCAAGTCTCTCTTCATTGAGGTAGGGGTGCATAGGTCTTCAACAAGTATTACTCGGGGTAAATCCTATGCCGAGGAAGTGGCAAGGATAGCCAAGAAATCTGCATGGGTATTTCCACTTCTAGGGATATGCGATAAGTCAAAGAATTCAAATGTTGTTTGTATACGCCTAACTTGACCCAAATATTCCTGTATTCTTACATCCCGAGCTTCCAACTCCCCTTTTACCTGACCCACTACCAGTCTTGAATCCGAGAATGTCTCTACTGTCTTTCCACCCATTTTCTGGACCATCGCCATTCCTACCAACAAAGTTTCGTATTTTGCTTCATTGTTTGTAGTCGAGAACCCCAATCTCAATGATTTTTCAATGGTGATCTTCTCAGGAGATACCAGAACTAGGTCCACTCCTGATCCCCGCTGGTTTACCGCTCCGTCCACATATACTCTCCAAGATGAGGGGTCTTGCGTGGAGATCAGGCCAACCGATTTTTCATCCATGCCATGCCGCTTTTCCTCCCTTTCTTCAGGAAGTTCAGCAAACTTAGCTACCAGGTCGGCAAGGACTTGTCCTTTTACAAAGGTCCGAGGCATGTACTTGATATCAAAAGCCCCTAGAATCGTGCCCCATTTGGCAATCCTTCCGGTATAATCCACGCTCTGAAGTATTGACTTGAGCGGAAGCTGAGTTAGGACCATCACGGTGTGTGCTTGGAAGTAATGGGGAAGTTTTCGTGTAGCATGTACTACCGCCAAGATGACCTTCTCTAGGGGTAAATAACGCACCTCGGCTTCATGAAGTGACCTACTCACGTAATAAACTGATCGTTGTATGCCACTATCTAATAGTATCAAAACAAAACTTACTGCATGAGGGGCTACTGCTAAGTAAGCAAATAAAATCTCATCCACCTCAGGACTGGACATGATGGGTGGTCGAGATAGATAATATTTAAGCTGTTGAAATGCCATGGCACATTCCTCAGTCCATTCAAATCCTTTCTATTTATGTAGCAAAAGGAAAAAAGGTCTACACCTATCTGCCGACCTAGATATAAATCGATTTAAAGCGGCAGTCATTCCGGTTAATTTCTGGACCTCCTTGGGATTTCGAGGTGGTTGCAAGCTGTTAATGGCCTTGATCTGATCAGGGTTCACCTCAATTCCTCTGTGGGTTACCATGTAGCCTAAAAACTTTCTCGAACCTACACCAAACGAGCACTTTGATGCATTCAGACGCAACTTATGCTTCCTTAGAATTTCAAATATGTTCGTGAGGTCTCCCACATGCTCAGACACTAACTTGCTCTTTACAACCATATCATCGATATAGACTTCAATGCTCCTGCCCAACTGTGGTTCGAACATTTTAGTTATCATCCGTGGTAAGTGGACCTTGCATTTTTCAAATCAAAGGGCATCACTTTGCAATGATAGTTTCCTATAGGAGTGACGAAAGTTATTTTTTCCTGGTCATCCGATGCTAGTGGTATTTGGTGATATCCTTGAAATGCGTCCAAAAAACTCATCCGAAGATGGCCTACCATCGCATTCACCAACTGATCTATCCTAGGCATAGGGAAAGGGTCTTTAGGACAAGCTTTATTGAGATCTGTGAAGTCCACACACACACACCATTTCCCAGTCTTCTTTTTCACCATGACCGTATTAGCTAGCCACTGAGGATAGAACATTTCCTTAATAGCCCCTGCCCATTTGAGCTTTGTTACCTCATTTCTGACAGCCTCAGCGTGCTTTTTGGACAGACGCCGAGGTGGCTGCCTCTTCAGAGTAATGGATGGGTTAACGTTCAAATGATGACAAATGAAGTTGGGATCTACGCCCGGGGCTTCGTATGCATCCCATGCGAACACATCCACATTTTCCTAAGAAATTCAACTAGTTGCTCCCTCTCCAGTTGAGGTAGTTGAGCCCCAATCTGAAAGAACTTCTCCGGATCATCACCAATAATTACCTTCTCCAGATCTTCACATTCCACTTCATCGGCTGGTCTACTGAAGAGAGATGCCGGAGTTTTTGACTACTATAAACCATTCTCAGTAGTGGCCAAGGTTTCAGCCTCAGGCCGATGTCGGATGGCCACCACCAGGCATTGCCTAGCTGTAGACTGGCTTCCCACTATCTCCAACACCTGGTCCCTAGAGGGATACTTCACCTTCTGGTGAAGAATGAAAGAAATGGCTCCCAGGGTATGAAGCTAAGGCCTGCCTATAATGGCTGTATATGGAGAGAAAGCATCAACCACAATGAAGTCCACCTCCACCACATCCGAGCCAATCTGCACTGGTAATCTGATCTGACCTTTTGGAATGACCATTTTACCTTCAAAGCTCACCAGAGGAGAACTGTAGGCTGTTAGACTTTCTGGTTTCAAATTCAGCCCCTTATAGAGGTCAGGATACATAATCTCAACTGCGCTACCCTGGTCAATCATCACCCTTTTCACATCATACCCACCAATTCTAAGTGTAACTACTAAAGCATCATCGTGCGGCTGTATAGTTCCCAATTTGTCCTCATCCGAAAAGCCTAAAACCAGTGGGATGCCCATCTTGACTCTTTTCGGCATTGAACTGGACCCCTCAACTAGGTGACAGGATAATGACATTACTCTGGAGGGACAAGACCTGGTCCTGCCTAGGGCAGCAAATATGACATTTATTCTATCTAGAGGGGGTCTTGAAGAAGCATCCCCCCGAAGCTCTGAACCCGTTTGGCTCCCTCGATCACTGGAATGATGCAAGAGTTGCTTTAATTTCCCTTTTCGGACCAATTGATCTAAATGATCCCACAAGTTTCTACAATTCTCGGTGGTGTGTCCATGGTCTTGGTGATATTGGCAATAAAGGCCTTGATTGCGCCTCAGAGGATCTCCTGCCATCTTATTCAGCCATTTGAAGAACGGCTCATTTTTAACCTTCTCCAGAACCTGCTGTACTGGTTCTTGGAACACAGCATTAATCACTTGGGTGTTGGCAGATCCCGGCTGCCCAACAAAGTCTTTCCGAGGTCGGTTATTATTATATTGGTTCGACCTGAAATCCCTTCTCTCCTGAGAGATCACCTTAGCCTTTCCTTTCCCTTGCATTTGGTCTTCTTTTACCCTTCTGTACTTGTCAATTCGATCCATAAGTTGGCGCACACTAGTAACAGGCTTACCAGTCAGAGATTTCCTCAAATCATGCTCGGCTGGGAGGCCAGCCTTGATAGTATTAATGGCCACATCCTCATAGTCTCCATCTATTTCGTTAAACATTTCCCAGTATCTATCCGAGTAGGTCTTCAGAGTTTCCCCCTCCCGCATGGACATAGATAACAAGGAACCCAAAAGCCGAGGAACTCTGCTGCAAGTGATAAAGCGAGCGCCAAAGGCTCGGGTGAGCTTCCCAAATGAGTCAATTGAGTTTGGCCTTAAACCATTAAACCACCTCATTGCCAGCTGGCCCAAACTAGATGGAAAGACCTTACACATCAAGGCCTCGTTTTTGGAATGAACTGCCATCTTCTGATTGAAGTGACTGACATGTTCCACCGGATCTGTTCGACCATTATAAATGGTGAAAGTGGGTTGATGGAATCGTCGAGGAAGACTCGCATCTTCTATGTTTCGAGTGAAGGGTGATTTAGAGATTTGACTCAACGCCTTGTTCATGGCATCGTTCCCCAGACCTTTACGAGGTGGGCTTCTATACCTACATTTGCGGTGGTACTCTTCATCATAGGAAAAAGACTCGCTGGGCGGAGTTCTAGACCTTTGTCTGTAACTAGCATCGTCTGTATCCTCGGAGGACAGTTCAGAGTTAGGTGATAAACGTTTTCGTTGTGCGTGGCGTAATTCCCTTTTTAATCCATCAATCTCACGTTGCATGTCCCTATTATTCCTTGCATGGGAAACACGGCTCTTCCCTCGAGAATGACTTTTACTGGTATGTGTTGTATGCACACTTCCCTCATGGTCCCCTCTCCGTTCGAGGTGCACAAACGGATCTCTATATTGAGACACCTTTGATTCTGCCTGGTGTAGATTCGCACCCACCTGTTGCGGACCTGTCGCTGCTTGGTGTGGACCTGCTCCTTCCATCTTAAACATAGCACTCGGAATATCTTCAGAATAGATCAAGTTCTTCCCACAGACGGCGCCAATTGTAGGGACTGAGATTTGGATTGGACCCAATATGAGATTGGGTTTTAGACCAATAAGCCCAAACAATGAATTTATAGAGCGTGGGTGAAAGAACTAGTTCTATCCAGCAAGAAAGATAATAACCATCGTTTATTTAAGAGAAATCAATGTAAATAAAGTGAGAAAATCTGTCCTCAGTGTCGTCCAAGGAGCTATATGTTAAGGTCAAGTTCTTGATCTTAGTTATAGGAATTCATAGGATTATTACAAAGATTTTTGGATTCCTTTTTTTTCTCTTCAGGCCACTCTTCCATGCTATGTACTATAATCCTGGTATCATCTCGACCATACACGTGTAGGTTAGGTTCTAAGAACTCCCTCCTGTCCCATCCAACACCTGCCAGAACCTTCAACTAGTAGCTGTAAGGCTGTTTAACCACTGTTCAGGTATCACCTCCACATAAATGCGGCCAGAGAGTTAATTGGGAGGTATTTAATGTGGAGGTAGCAGCTTTGAAGATATTTGTTACCTCTCTTTGCTCATCCTTTATCCAATGTCCGACTTCTAATTGTGATGCAACCTTGAAGAATGTCCAGGATGATAAGGCCTTCTCACTGACCTCTGATCTATGTGTTTGAGATGACTCTTATCTTCGGACATATTCTAGACTATCATACACAATCCTTATTTCTTCTACTCGTACCCTTCCCATAATAACCTTATTTGGCCATCCTCGGATTAGTTAACATCTTCGAATTGGGCCATAGGCCCAATTCGTATAGTTGTAATAGTACACTCCGGCTTACTGGCCCCCATAGTTAAGACTCAAGAATCTTATAATTCAATTAACATCTCCTAATATTTTTAAGAAATACATCTAATATTCAAATCCATCCTCCTATTAAAATAGAAAAATACTATAATGAATCTCTACTAAGAAAAATATTTCCTGTAAATCAATTAAAAAATAAAAACCATTAAAGTTTATGTCAAAATATTTGTATATTTTTTTTAATACCATTTATTTTCAAAAATTTCGAAAAAAAGAAAAAAGAAAAAGAAAGAAGAAAAGAGCGAAGAACAAAAAAAAAGCCTAAGACATAACACGTTTGCTTTGTATTTTCGTGGGTAAACCGTATCTAAGTTTAGAACTTGTACAACTTATTTAAGTTTCGGCAATGCTGGCACAAACCATTACCAGAGGCTTAAACCAGAGACTTTTCACTTTCCACACCCAGTTCACTCCTCTTCTTCTTCCTCTCATGGCTACTAGGGTTTCCGCTTTCTCTTCCGCCGGTTCTCCCAACCACCCGCCCCTAAAGCGCGTTGGCACTCACAACGGTAGCTTCCACTGCGACGAGGCCCTTGGTTGTTTCATGATTCGCCTCACCGACAAGTTTTCCAACGCCGAAATCGTTCGCTCTCGCGACCCTCAGGTTCGTATTCTTTCATCACTTTCCCTGTTTGTTTCCCGAGTAAACCAAGGAAAATAAAACCCCATTAGAAAGAAAATGAAAAAGTTTCCATTTTTATTTATTTATTTGTTTAATCTGCTTTTATATGATTTTTATTGTGAATTTCATGGGCTTAACGTTTACTCAGTAGCTCAATGGAGAGCATTACTTTCTTCAAAATCAAGAGGCCAAAATGCATTGCTTTAGTTTATGAGAGGTTTTAGTCCTTTTTAGAGTTTAAAGTAATCACTTTTAGTCCCTAAAATACTCAAAGTGAATGCTTTTAGTTCCAAACAAACTTAAACTGATCGATTTTAGTCCCCTATGCAGTATTGTTGTGTCAATTTTTAGTTTGGCCACGGTATTTGCTCTACTAAAACTAGAAGTGATCACTTTAAACTGTTGGGACTAAAATCACTCATGGGCTTATGGGCTAAAATTTAGAGACCAACCACATATTTGAGCCAAATCGAAACTTGAAATTCATTCAAAGTTTTCTTTTGTAGTGGGTGTGTTGTATGGATGGTGATGAAGTTTTGTTCAATAGGGGTTGTTATAGAATTACTAGTTTTTGATGAGGTTGTCTATTATAGAGGAAATGGTGGTGTTTGTAATGTATGAGTGGCTGGCTTTATGTGAGGGTGATGTTTGAGTTGGTTTTGAGTTTGCAGGTATTGGAGGGCCTTGATGCTGTTCTTGATGTTGGGGGTGTCTATGATCCAAGTCGGGATCGGTATGATCATCACCAGAAGGGGTTTGATGAGGTTTTTGGGCATGGCTTCTCAACGAAGCTCAGTAGTGCCGGTCTTGTTTACAAGGTAATCCTTTGTTTTAACAATGGTTATTGTTAGTTAGTATGTGGTAATTGAAAGTGTGTTAGGTTTGGTTTAATTTTGTTGGTGCTGACTATTTGGTTGTGGTTTGTGTCTTTTGTTGGTTAAGAATCTAATTTGTATTTCTTTTGTTTTGTATTTTTTATTTTTTTTGTGGGGGGGCGGGGGGTGTAGCATTTTGGAAAGGAGATAATAGCTAAGGAGCTTCAAGTTGACGAGGAGCATCCAAATGTGCATCGATTATTTTTGGCCATCTACAAGAGCTTCATGGAGGTACTAAATGTTACATGTAGGATAGGGTCATTCCCATTCCCAAATTTTGACTACTTTCTCAGTTTAGGCTAATGTAGTCATTTGCTGACAACTAAGTTAGTTTTTTTTTTTTGGTTCAATTCACATAAACTGGTGTTTAGTGAGATTTATTTATGCTTGCAGGCAATTGATGCTGTTGACAATGGGATAAATCGGTATGATACAGACAAGCCTCCTAGATACGTGAATAATACACACTTGTCTTCAAGAGTTGGAAGATTAAATTTGGATTGGATAGAACCTGATCAATCACCTGAGAAGGAGAATGAGGCTTTTCAACGAGCAATGGCTTTGGCTGGCAGTGAGTTTTTAGATGTGAGCATTTCTTATAGTCACTGGATATGCATGACTTTGTTCCTTTTTCATTAACTTATTTACTTTATCAGAGACCTGCAAGTAACTAAGATTTAAATATAACAATTCTTTTTTGTTTTTCAGAGTGTTCGGTATCATGCAAAATCCTGGTTACCAGCACGATCAATTGTATTGGAGTGTCTTACAGCGAGACAAGATATTGATCCTAGTGGAGAAATTATGGTTTTGACTACATTCTGTCCTGTAAGTTGGCAATGCTTATCTTCTTTTGGGCCTACGGAAAATTGTTAGTTTAAAGTTGCTTCATTCCCATGTTGAATAATATCTATTGAATGCTTTCATTCGTTTGATCTTTTCTATACACCTTTTTTTCCCCTCCTCTCTATTATGTATGTTTGAATTTATTTAATTCTTTTATCAGAAAAGTTAAGGGGGCATTGGTTTATGAAATATTTTTAGAAACTTTTTATGGGAAAAGAAAAAAGCAACTGACTCTTTTGATACCTTTTTATATTTCCCATGAAAGTGGTATCAAAACTTTTCTAAAATAATCCATTAATAGGACCCTTCTTTTATTTTGTATCCTATTTTTATCTGGTAGTTGGTACAGTGATTTAATAACCGTTGCTAATGATATGCATTTCATTTTCTTTGAATAAAAGTATGCTGGTTTCTCAAAAAAAGAAAAGAAAAAAAGTATGCTGCTTAGGATATCAGCTATATTATGGTGATTTATAATGTCCGCATCAATGATGTACTTGATGTTATGAAGATTTTAATCTGATATATAATTTTTTTTCCCGTACAGTGGAAGCTTCACTTATTTGAGCTTGAGGAGGAGATGAAGACTGAACCCACCGTCAAATATGTTCTCTATCAGGTATTATATTTTATCTTCTGCAATTTTTGTCCTTTTTTTTTGGATCCTTCAGATGGATGCAGTTGTTTCGTTTATAAATAGATTGGGTATCATGGTAATCTTTTATATATATTTTTTTTCTTCTCAAAGTAAAGTTTGAAGTTAAAGATTTTAAAAGAAGAAAATCTTTTCTATTTTTCCATAGGAAATAAATTGTCAATCATAAGAGGATGTGTATGTGAATAGAGTTGGGTAATTTACTTGCAATGTCAGTATTCTAGTGCTCTTCTACACATTACACTTGTTTACTTGATCTTAGCCAAATTTTTATCACACTCCTGTTCTTTGGTCCCAGTGGTTAAGAAAGAAATGCATTTACTTCAAATGGAAGGTTGCTATGATAAGTTTTAAGCATGCCCTCTTCAGTATGGTGGTAGTTCTGTGTTGTACAACTGGAGAGTGTATTTTTTGTCAACTAGTATTATCTGCCTTTTGTTCTTGGTCTCTATAGGGGCCTGTCCCCTCTATACTCAAATTAATCTCTGTTTATCATCAAGAAATGTATCAAAAATACTGTTACTAACCAGTTTTATTTACATCTCATAAAAACTCATTTATATGTAAGTTTACTGGTATGTCTCCCGAATCCTGATCGCATATTTTTCGTGAGGAAAGTTCTGAATATACTTGTATAATGTCCAGGATGACAGGAGCAAACATTGGAGAGTGCAGGCGGTGGCAGTATCTCCTGATAGTTTTGAGAGCAGAAAGCCTCTCCCTTCTCAATGGCGAGGTCTGAGGGATGATGAACTCTCAAGGGAAGCAGGTATCCCTGGTTGTGTTTTCGTCCATATGAGTGGGTTTATTGGTGGAAATCAAAGTTATGAGGGTGCATTGGCCATGGCAAAGGCTGCTTTGAAGCTTTAACTGAAGAAGAGCAATATACTATGTCTATGTTATTGTCAGTTTGAATAACAAGATTTTTACAGCCATTTTAAATTTTAGCACAATCAATATCAATTGCTCATGACCTTTCTTCCATTTTGTGCCTCAGGGCATAAGTTTTGTAGCTCCTATAGTTCTTCTAAGATCTTGTTTTAGCTGGGATTCTCTCATATAAGATTGTTTGGAAGATTATATATTGAAATACTGAGTCAAAATACACTGGAAGCAGATTGGTAGATTACTTTTTATCCATTTCCCGTTTAGAAAGATGTATAACTTGTTTAATTGTTTTGATATACTCTTCTCAACAGAATTTTCTTTAATCATGTATTTTGTATTAACACGAGCTGTTATTCTTCTGGAATTAACAATTTGTGCTGTCATACTCATGTTGCTGTTACATAACATAAACATTAGGCAGTTTGTCAAGTTCCTTTCCTTTTATCTCTTGAAATAAAAGGACTATCAAATGCTATAGCTAAGTAGCACCAAAGCATTAAGACAGAACGACCTTGTTTCATCATGCTGGAAGCTGTGCCTGTTTCTTCTTTAGCTAAGAATTGCCAAAGCTTTTGGCCATTATTTAGGTTCAAGTGCATGGCTACAAAGGTAATATTAATTTTCACTTTCAGGGAAAAGCATGGATAAAAAAGGGTAAAACTTAGAAAAACATAGATTTCACGGCTTATGAAAATAAAATGGGATAACTTAGAAAAATGTCAATACGAGTATAGAGAATACAACACATTTCGAATTTTCTCTCTCCGAAAAAAAAAAAAAAAATCCCGAATTTTACAGTAACCTTAAAAAAGATCACTTTTGACCCAGATTTCAGCCAGATCATAAGAGTCCACCATGCACGTGACAACTGACAAGTTAGATTCCCATTCCTTATAACCCTAATAAAAAAAAATTTACAATTTACTTAGTTTAGTAGTCCAATTTCCTTTTTTTTGTGTGGATCAAATAATAGTCCAAATAGTATTAATTATTAACTTAAAAAAACTATTAATTATTAATGAAAAACCTAACAATCTTATTTAATTATTTTAAATAAAAGGAAAGAAAAGAGGTGAACGGGCTTATTTTTCACCCTATTCTCTTCTCATTCTTTTCGATCCTTCCAATTTTCACCCCCAACCAAACGGGCCTAAAACTGGAACTTTATGTCAAAGTCATTTAAAGTTCTCTTCTCGCCTTAAAAAAAAAAAAAAAAAAAAAGTTCTCCTAAAACTTCAGTCTTCAATTAAATTCAGCATTCATCGGAGATTCCAAAGTCTCAACTCTCAAAGACACAAATCATGGCTTCTCTCAATCTCAGCTATTCCACCACAACCACCACCATTTCCTCTCTCTCAACTCTCAGAAAGCCAAAGCCTTTGGCTTTCTCTTCCAACATTTCCACCAAATTCCTCAAAACCCAAACATTCAAAACCTTAACCCCTCTCAAATCCAAACCCACCACTACTCATTCCCCCATAGACTCCTCCACCACCACAATCACTAACCCAAACACAAACACAACCAACAACCTCAAAAACCTCAAATCTCGTCTCCACAACAACGAGACCTTGTACGGTATATTCCTCCTCTCCTTTGCCCCAACCTTAGCCGAAATCGCCGGTCTCTCCGGCTACGACTTCGTAGTCCTCGACATGGAACACGGTCCTGGTGGCATCCCCGAAGCGCTCGCGTGTCTCCACGCGCTCGCTGCAACAAACACCCCAGCGATCCTACGATTGCCAGAGAGCTCCGCTACATGGGCCAAGAAAGCCCTCGATCTGGGCCCACAAGGCCTCATGTTTCCCATGATCGAAAGCCCAATCGAAGCCCAAGAAGCCGTCTCTTATTGCCGGTTCCCGCCACGTGGCGTCCGAGGTTCTGCCCACACTGTCGTCAGAGCTTCGAACTACGGAATCGACGAAGGGTATTTGAGTAACTACGAGGACGAGTTGCTGATCATGTGCCAGGTGGAATCCGTAGAAGGCGTGAAACACGTCGATGAAATCGCGGCCGTTGATGGGGTCGACTGCGTTCAGATGGGGCCGTTGGATCTGAGTGCTAGTATGGGGTACTTGTGGGACCCAGGGAACAAGAAAGTCAAAGATATGTTGAGAGTAGCTGAGAGAGCTGTGTTGAATAGTGAAGGTGGGAATGGTGGGGCCTACTTGGCTGGGTTCGCATTACCTTACGATGGACCTGATGATCTTAGAAAACGAGGGTACCATATGGTTTCTGGTGCAGTCGATGTGGGACTGTTTAGGAGTGCGGCTGTGGAGGATGTGAAGAAGTTTAAGAGGGGGTTGGAGATGGACGGCTCTGATGATGAGCAGGAGGATCGTCAAGATGGTGATGAGAAGTACTGGAGCGAATGAGGGCTGGGCTTAAGCCTGAACTTTATGTTTTTCTTATATGGATTTAGATGTTTTTTGTTTTTTTGTTTTCTTTTTGGTTGTTTGTAAATAATAATGTATGAGGTGGGTTTCTTTTTTTCTCTCTCTCATTAGTCTTGGTCTGGCCAATTGACTAGAGGGAGTGAATTAGTGATGTAATTTTCACCGGCCCTTGGGTATTTTCTTATATATGGAGAAATGAAGAGTTTGGACTTTGGACTTTGGGAGGTCTTATGCTCTTTTTTATTTTATTTTATTTTATTTTTCAATATTTGAACTGAACCGAGAATGTCCATATTTAAAATATTAGGACTAGCATATTGAAAACATATTAGGAATCAATATTAGGAGGTGTTAGTCAAAGAAGCAAACTATAGCCAGCCAACATGAAGAAAATTCAAGAGACAAAGGCTCCCAAAACAAGATTTGGTAGCCCATTTGGCCATTTCATGTGCGGCTTTGTTATATTCTCTACTCACCCACACTTGAAGGAGGGTTTGAAAGAGGATTGCCCTTTTAACTTAATCTCATAAATATCTTTTACAACTTGAGCTATTTACTAGTTGGATCAATTCTTGGGACTGTCTACAACATACATTACTGTTAGAGCATCCCCTTCTGCACTCTTAACTCCTGTGCCCATCTAACTCCTTGAGTTTCAACCACTAAAGCAGACACAGTTGAGAAAGTTCTTATCCATGCTTTCAAGCAATCATCTACATAACTCCTCACTACTACCGCAATGTGCCATTACCATATAACCAAGCAACATCAACATTTGCTTTCTACTAAAAATATGGTGCTCTTTCCCACTGGAGCTGTTTAGAAGTTGCAAAGTTAGGTATTCAAAGCCATATGTATAACTTCAAGCTTCCATGTGTGCAGAGCATCACTGGATTCGTCTCAAAATTCCGGGTCATTAGCATACACATCTCGCATGCTTATCAAAGCTATTTGAAATCATTTCACAACTTCAAGTGTTCTCCTCCGTATTAAAGTAGCTCAGATTTTAACCATGCAGTGTGATCCTGTAACAATCTGATGAGAAATAATGTATCTTTACTATTCAAGCACAGCAAAAATTGTCACAAACAACCAAAATTTCAAGAATCCAGGTGAATTTTGCCACTCGGATGAGTGTTCATATAGGCAGTCATATGCTGTCATACCCCTTGAATAATTTTCTTGTTTATTGTCCCACACTGCTTAGATTACAACTACCATATAACTTTATAATAGGTACCACGTGCTCTCTAGAACACCGAGCTGGGTAGCGCTGGCTTGTAACTCGAGCGAGGGTATCTAAGAGATGGAACAATGATTTGATTCACTTGGTAGGATTAGTAGGCGCAAGTTGCTGGCTCGCCCGTTCCAAGTTGAGAGTTAAACCATGTGACTTGGGCGAAGGCCTGGGTCTTCTGGTTCCTAGCGTGGAGGGCACAGCGTGAGGCTGGTTTCACAGAGCAGCGAATACCTCCCGCTCTCGACAGTGGAAGGATAACGGGCTGGTGTGCTTCTGAACCCAAATTGCCTAGTGAGTCGGGTTCGATTGAACCTTCTCTTTTTATTTTTTTAATCTTTTGAATTCAATGATCCTAATTTTTTTCTTTTTTGAGAAACTATGGGAATTATTCAACAGGTCTGCTGCATTAATGGGAATGCCACTCTGGTTTCTGCGAACTCTACTGCATTAATGGGACACGCATTTGCATAAAAAAATTATTTACCAGGAAATAGGATTTAAACATGTACCAAATGCAACATGTAATTTATCTAACTTTTCTTTTCTTTTCTTTTTTAATCTCCATTAACTTATGAATTGCCTTTGCTGCTGCAAGCAATTTATTGATTTCTTCAAGTTTAAACAATCATTTTCAATAAAAGCTACCTCCAACTTCAAATACCTAATCTATATATGAACCACATTTAATTTCTCGACTCTATTTGAAGTTATCTTTTCTTATAATAAGCATTATTGTTATAAATATTATATTTGCACTTAAAATAGTCTAAACTTAATATATGACCTTGTTTGCTATGACAATGATTTAAACTATACATCCTTTCAATGCACATTCATGATGTACGTTATAGATTGTTAAATTGGCAGGGCAATGTTTTTGATTATTTGTTATCCTAGTAGTTTATCTAAGAGACATGATAACTCATATGCATAATTTTGGTACCTAAAAACTCGTAAGTCAAGGTGGAAGACCAGGTCATAATAACTGAAGTGGATCTGATTACTCATATGCATCATTTTGGGACCTAAATTTATCCTATCACTTTCTAAAATTTAGGAAAGCTCTATTATTGATAATTCCTGTCCCTAAAATTAGGAAAGCTCATATAGACCAAGCCAGTCTTCATCACTTATCCCAACAGGTGTCCTCCAGACGAAGACCGGGTCATAACAGAGTCGGTATTGGTATTCACAGCAATATGTGAATCTTCAAGCTTCCAATTCCATGTGTGCTGAACACCCAGCTGCAAAGTTTAAATTTCTGATAGTCCAAATGGATTTGATGAATCAGAATCAGACTACCTGCATTAACACAAGTAGTTATTGCTATCAAATCAGAATCAGACTACCTGCATTAACATAAGTAGTTATTGATGGGACTGACGAAATCAACTACAGACGAGATCAATAGGACAGACGAGACCATTCTCTGAGACGAGCCTAAGCAAGTGCCCACATCACCGACGGGGATAGCAGGGTCATTCAATGCCGCCAACAATGCCCCGGACGGTTACAAAAACAGCTGTACAGATCGTTGGGAGCATATTAAAGCCTCATTACTAAGCAGGAGGCGTTACCAAGAAAGGCATTAACATCAGAATGTAAACAACAACGACTAGAATCCAAGGCAACATATATAAAGCCCACACATTGCCAACACAAGGTACGAAGATACTCTAAGAAACGCTTACTATTATTCTACTATTCTGTTTTATTTAACAAAGAACTTCTCTGTTCTGACTTTGGCATCGGAGACGTTGTGGCAGGCACCACACCGGTGACCACCTTGAAAGAGCTGTCTTTTCATTTACGTAACCATCCAGATGAGAAGCTTGGATCCATCTGGGCACATTTAACTTGACTGACGAAGTCACGTTTCATCAGTTTGGCGCCGTCTGTGGGAACGACATTTTCGTACTCAGGGTCGAAAGTGTAGTTTCCAATCAACTTCCACATTCAGATGAAATCCAACCAAGATTCTGCAGCTCTGGCTCAGCTAGTTCAGGCTCTTGCAGTTACTGTCGAGGAGCTCACTAGACAGAATCAAGAGATGAAGCTACGTCTTCAGCAGGAGGAAAACCGGTCTAGAGCCAATCAAGAGGACGAGGGAGATAGCCTCAGAAGGAGTGACCGTTGAGGGTTAACTACCTCGGATGAACTCCACTCAGACCCTCTCTGGGAAATGATAAAAGAGATGGACGAGCTGAGGAAGGCCATTAAAGGGCAGATGGATCGGAATTCGGACAGGATGGTCAGGACAACAGATTCGCTGTTCACTGCGGCAGTCTTGGAATGCCCTGTGTTGCCTAAATTTCGGTTACCTCAACTTGAGCCGTTTGACGGGCTTAAGGACCCTCTAGACCACCTCAACACTTTCAAAACGACTCTGGGCCTCCAACAGCCTCCTGACGAGATACTGTGCCGTTCCTTCCCTACAACTCTCAAGGGAGCTGCAAGAGAGTGGTTCACGAAGTTACCAAAATCGTCTGTCGACAGTTTTGAGCAATTAAGCAATGCCTTTTTACGTCACTTTGTCAGAGGACAACGCCTGAAGAGACCGGCTGATCATTTACTCACTATCAGACAAGGGGAAAAAGAAACCTTGAGGTTATATGTGAAACGATTTACCCAGGAGACTCTGGAGGTAGACGAAGCTGACGACAAGGTGCAGCTGACGTCCTTTAAAGTAGGGTTGAAGTTTAGAGATTTTGTGGTTTCGCTTGCGAAGAATCCGCCTAAGACGATGGCGGAGACGCTCTTGAAGGCACAGAAGTATATGAACGTCGAGGATGCTTTAGTCGCCATAAAGGATGTAGAAAAGCTGGGAGATAAGGGAAGAAAGGAGGACGATCGCAGAGGACAAAAAAAGGAGTGTCCAGACCGACGGATCATGACGGGGGTAAAAGGAAAGACGAGAAAACTCCCAAAACGGTAAAATTCACTCCTCTAGTTATGCCTATTGATAAAATTTTGACACAGATTAAGGACGAACACTACCTCAAGTGGCCAAGGCTGTTACACTCATCCTCCAACGTCCGTGACAAAAACAAGTACTGCCGGTTCCACAAAGATCATGGCCATTACACAGAGAATTGCCGGGATCTAAAAGAACATATAGAGGAGTTGATACGGAAAGGAAAATTGCAGAAGTATGTGAAGAAGGGGGAGAACAGTAGGGTCAGAGACGGCAACAAAAGCCAGCACGAGTCCTCGTCCCCTGGACGAGGATCACCCTTTCCAGCCCCCACAGAATGTGATTAAGGAAATAAAGACAATCGCAGGGGGGCCATTCAGATCCCTCAAGAAAGCATGCCAGAGGTAGGTGAACAGCGTCCACATGGTACCCCCGTTCAAGCAGAGACGAACGAACCAAGATATGTCTTTCAACGAGGAAGACGCAAGGGGGGTGAAGCAGCCTCATAATGACCCCTTGGTCATAACACTCATGATTGAAGGATTCAATACCAAAAGGATCCTCGTGGACAATGGCAGCTCCACAGACATCATCTACCTACCCGCTTTTCAGCAGCTGAAGCTAGATCCTGGAAGACTACGCCTATTTGACTCTCCCTTCGTCAACTTCAGTGGAGACAGGGTATACCCCAAGGGCATAGCGACATTGATGGTGACAGTAGGGACCTACCCAAAGCAGTTGACCCGTCAGTTAGACTTCTTTGTAGTGGACTGCCCCTCATCATACAATGTAATCATTAGGAGGCCCACACTCAACAAATGGAAATCAGCCACGTCCACCTATTGCTTGAAGGTGAAGTTTCCAACAAAGAATGGTGTAGGTGAGGTAAGAGGGGACCAAGTCCTGGCTAGAGAATGCTACCAGGTCGTATTGGCTGCGAAGGAGAACCACACTTGGATGATCGAGGAAAAGGAAGAAGATAAAGTAGAAGCCCTGGAAGAAGTGGAGCTGGTAAAAGGAAAGACAACCAAGACAACAAGGATAGGGACGACATTGAGTCCCGAGATGAGGTCAATGCTTGTTCAATTCCTTAAGGAAAACCTTGACGTTTTCGCATGGAACCACGAGGACATGCCTGGCATATCCCCAAAAGTTATCGAGCATAAGTTAAACGTGAATCCCGAAAAGAAGCCCGTTCAGCAGAAATGACGGGTCTTTGCCCCAGAACGAAACCAGGCCATTACAGACGAGGTTAACAAATTACTGACAGCAGGCTTCATACGTGAAGTATATTATCCAGAATGGCTTGCAAATGTCATCTTAGTGAAAAAGGCAAATGGGAAATGGAGAATGTGTGTGGACTTCACGGACTTGAACAAAGCTTGCCCAAAAGACAGTTTCCCCCTATCGAGGATAGACTAGCTTGTAGACTTTGTAGCCGGGCATAAACTACTGATGTTCATGGACGCTTTCTCGGGGTACAACCAAATAAAGATGGCTGAAGAAGATCAGGAGAAAACTGCTTTCATCACAAGTCAGGGGCTTTATTGCTATAAGGTAATGCCCTTCGGATTAAAAAATGCAGGGGCAACCTACCAGAGGCTGGTGAATAAAATGTTCAGCGAATAAATTGGGAGGAACATGGAAGTATATGTGGATGACATGCTCGTCAAGAGCAAGGAAGAACTGACACATCTGAAGGATCTGAAGGAGACATTCGCCACGCTCAGACAATACCAGATGAAGCTGAACCCCAGTAAGTGTGTTTTTGGTGTAGCCTCGGGAAAGTTTTTGGGATTCATGGTGTCCCAGAGAGGAATAGAAGCGAACCCAGAGAAGGTGCAAGCCATCCTTGACATGACGTCACCTAAGACCGTTAAAGAAGTCCAGAAGCTCACGGGGAGGATCGCAGCACTTAATAGGTTCATCTTTAAAGCGACAGACAGATGCCTACCATTCTTTAAAATGTTGAAACAGGCTTTCGAATGGACTGACGAATGCGAGGCAGCGTTTCAGGAACTCAAACGTTATTTGAGCAATCCACCCTTACTGAGTCCGTCCAAGCAATGAGAAGACTTATATCTATATCTGGCAGTATCAGCTACGGCCATAAGTGCAGCCCTGATCCGAGAAGAAGACAAGAAGCAACTCCCAGTTTACTACATTAGTTAGGCTTTCCAAGGGGCTGAGGCCAAGTACCCAAGGATTGAAAAGATCGCATTCGCATTAATAGTAGCCTCGCGCAAATTGCGACCGTACTTTCAGGCGAACCCTATCCTGGTAATAACGGACCAGCCCATTAAAAAGTCCATGAACAAACCCGAGGCAGCAAGGAGAATGGTCCAATAGGCGATTGAACTCAGCTAATTCGACATCGAATACCAACCCAGAACAGCCATCAAGGCACAAGCTCTGGTGGACTTCATTGCCGAGTACACCTTCCTAGAAGATGACAACCCCACCAATGAGACAGAACAGTGGACGATCCAGACTGACGGTTCATCAGCTCAAAAGAGAGGGGGAGTAGGGGTCATCATAGTCACCCTCGACGGAGAAATGCTCCGGTACGGAGTTCAATTGAAGTTCCCAGCCACCAATAATGAGGCCGAATACGAAGGAATACTGATGGGGCTGAGACTCGGGAAGGCACTCGGGGCTAAGAACCTACTCATCCAGAGCGATTCGAAATTAGTAATAGGGTAGATCAAAGAAGAGTATGAAGCAAAGGAGGATAGAATGCGGAAATACCTCAAGCTGACGAACCATCTAGCCTAGGAGTTTGATAAATTGGAATTCGTACAGATCCCAAGAGGCTAGAACATGGCAGCAGATGAGATCGCAAAAATGGCCTCATCAAAGGAAGGGTCAACGAGCATGGAGTTAGACATGGAGGTCCAAAAGTGCCCCAGCATCGAAGAAGTCCCAATATTTGCAATCCAGAGCACAATCAACTGGATGACACCGATCGTATCTTTCCTCCAAGACGGGCGCCTCCCTCAGGACGCTGTGGAGGCCAAGAAGATCAAGAAGAGCGCAGCCAGATTTATGATCCTAAATGACACCTTGTACAAGAGAGGCTTCTCCATGCTTTACTTGAAGTGTGTCAATGAAGAGGAAGCCAAGTACATCCTGGAAGAAATCCATGAAGGAGTTTGCGGGGATCATGCTGGCCCTAGATCCCTGGTAAGCAAGGTCATTCGAACAGGTTATTTCTGGCCTACCATGCAGGTGGACACAGTGGAGCTCGTAAAGAAGTGTGACAAATGCCAAAGGTTCGGGAATGTCCAGCGACTCCCAGCAGAGAAACTGACGACGATAGCATCCTCGTGGCCATTTGCACAATGGGGAATCGACATCGTCGGCCCGCTACCCCAAGGTAAAGGTTAGGTAAAATTCCTACTAGTTGCTATTGATTACTTTACAAAGTGGGTCGAGGCAGAGGCACTAGTAACCATCACTGAGGCAAGAATCAGGAGCTTCGTGTGGAAGAATATAATTTGCAGGTTCGGGATTCCAAGGACGATCATATCAGATAACGGGCAGCAGTTTGACAACCAAGGCTTTAGAGACTTCTGTTCAGGCCTAGGCATTAAGAACCAATTCTCATCCCCAGGGCATCCACAGGCGAATGGACAGACGAAGGTGACGAATCTGACACTGCTCAAGATTATCATAGCTAAGCTGGATGACGCGAAGGGTGCTTAGCCAGAAGAATTTTCCAACGTCTTGTGGGCCTACAGGACCACAGCAAGAACCCCAACTGGAGAAACCCCCTTCAGACTCACCTATGGCACTGAAGCAGTAATCCCAGTCGAGGTAGGAGTAGCCAGCATCAGGCGAGAGGTATTGCACGAAGAAGACAACGACGATCAGCTATGAATCAACCTAGATTGTCTGGACGAAGTAAGAGACAAAGCTTCCAGCAGAATAACGAAGTACCAGCAGAAGATGGCCGAATACTACAACAAGAGGGTAAGTGTCAGACGACTTGACATAGGCGACCTCGTCCTGCGCAAGGTCACCACAAAGACAAGAGACTCTGCCCAAGGAAAACTTGGGCCCACATGGGAAGGACCCTACCAAGTTGTCCACTACTCCAGGCAAGGCAGCTATCACCTAGAAACCCTAGACGGACAGAGGCTCCCGCGGTCGTGGAACATTGAGCACTTGAAGAAATACCACCAATAGATGTAACAAATAAATGTATTCATTCCCGAAATTAATAAAAGAATTATTAAGCTAATGTCTTCGTGCAATCAGGTCTAGCCAGCTGTAAGTCCAAAGAATGGCGAGATCCTTAAAAGGGTGTAAGTCACAAAAACCAAAAATGGTAAAGTAACAAGATTCCGCCTAGACGGATGTAAGTTACTGACGAAGCCAAAAAGAATGGCGAGATTCCTAAAAGGGTGTAAGTCACAAAAACCAAAAATGGCAAAGTAACAAGATTCCGCCTAGACGGATGTAAGTTACTGACAAAGCCAAAAAGAATGGCAAGATCCCTAAAAGGGTGTAAGTCACAAAAACCAAAGGTGGCTAAGTAACAATACTCCGCCTAGACGGATGTAAGTTACCGACGAGGACAAAAGTGAGGTAAGACCCCTAAAAAAAAAAAGAACAAAAAAAGAGGTGGAAGTCCCAGAACAAAGCTTAGGCTGAATCTGGGCTTCCAACCAGTTCACCAAAACCTTCGACGAGATCCCTTGAAGAGGTGTGAGTTGCAGGAAATCAACTAAGTAACAGAACCCGCGTAGACGAGATCGTTGTCGAGGAAAAAGGAAAGTCGCAACCAAAAATTTTATTAAGTACAAAACGCGGACGGATGTAAGATGCCACAAGCATATCACGAGCCAATAAGTGTGCAATCACAAATGCAAGTAAGTACACAGTTATAAATTTAATTAAAGCCCAAAAACAACGGGCAGTTACCATTGTTTCTACATCTAAAAGCCCATAAACACTGGGCTAAAAGTACTGTTCTCGAGACAGATTAGAAGGAAATTGTTCTGAAATTAGATTTACAAAAAGCCCAAAACAAAATGGGCACCCAAAAAAAAAAAAAAAAAAAAAAAAAAAAATAGAGAAGAAAATCTTTCACTCAAGCATCAACGACAACATCGTCACCAGCAGGGGCATCATCAGCAGGAGCTTTCTTGGGAGCGTCACCCTTAGGAACCGAGGACTGGGTAGCCTCGTCAATCGTCATCTCTTGGTCCACTTCTTCGAGATCCAAGTTCTGCAGGTCGACTCCAGTGGGATGCTTGACGAGGTACCTCCTTAGAAGCTCAAAACCTTTAAAGTACCAACTGAAGAGCACTGTGTTGTACTCGTCAGTCTACTGGAAAGCCTCGACAGACCTAGCAGCAATAGTTTTGAGCTTCTCCTTGGCAGCCAGAAGTTGGTCGTCCTTCTCCAGGGTTAACTGATGCTCAGCTCTGAGATCGTCATTCAAGGTCTTGGCGTTTTCCTTTAAGGTGTTGGCCTCGTCCATGGAGTCGATGAGCTTCTTCTTCAGTGTAGAATTCTCCTTCTCCAAAGCCTCCATCCTGGACGTTGGAGACGCCACCTTGGCCTTCTAGGTGAGGTACTCAGAAGCAATATGGAGACTCTCCCCCAACACCTGAAAAGAAAATTGAAGTCGTCAGTACAATGAGAAAGGAAAAGAAAGAGACTAAAAGATGCTCGAGCATTTTACTTGGACGAGCTTGTGAACGTGCTGATTCGCAACCACGTTGAGTGGCACACCAGAAAAAACCTTCAGCTTCTCAGCAATCACGACCCCGAGTGCCCTCTCCACTACCAGTCCCTTATCGTCCCAGATGGTAGACGAGCGAGAATCGGCCTTTTCCTTCTCCTTGACTGATAAGCGCGGCCTTTTTGAAGAAGGAGTAGGGATCTTTTTAACCGAAGCAGTTGGAGAGGCCGTCCTTGCAGTCTCAGCACCGGAGACGATGGGAGTGACAGAGGGAACTAGAGTCACGGACGGACCTTTCCCCGTGACACGCACTCCCTTCTTTTCGATGTTGGACAGTGGCTCGTCCTTCTTGGACCTCATCTTCGCATACATATCCTTGTTGAACTTGGTCGTCATTTCTACGAGAAGAAAACACTTGTTAAAAAAAAAAAAAAAAATCAAGTGTATACAAGAGAATCAATACTGACGAGCTCAATATTTACTCTTTTTTCCTTCGATGTCGATGCTACATAGGACGTAGGGAGATGGGTCAGGACCAAGGTTATAGAAAGCAAGGGTCCATGGATCTACCAGATCGTCCCAACTTTCGATCGTTAGGGTGTATTCTATCGCCTGCTCAACACGCTCCTTATGCCTACTTTTGAGCTTAGGCTGTCTCTTAACTACGCAAAACAAGAAGCAAAGGAGTCAGCGATGATAACAGCAAATACAACAAAACTAAAAACAACAGGAAGAAATACTGACGCACCTAAGGTCGGGGTTCCCCACCGACGTAGCAACCTCGGGATATCACCCCAATCCCTGTTGGAGGGAGTCTCAAAATCGTCCCTGGACACAAAGAAAAATCTTGACTTCCAATACCTGAAGGACGAAGGTAAACCCCTGACAATCCTTGTTCTCCTCTCCCAGGGTACTAACTCATAGTATCCGTACTCTTTAGACTCTTTCAAACGATATAAATAGATGAGTTCACCTACCTTAATCATGTCCCCGTTAGCGGCTAACCATATTTCCATATAGTTGACCACTATCCTCCATGAATTGGGCATAAGCTGCCTGGGAGCAATACCAAAATGATCTAGGAGCTCCATCATGAATGGGTGGATGGGGAGCCTAAGTCCACAAGTGAAGGCGGCCTCATAAAAGCATACCTCACCAGGGAAGAAGTGGCAAGCCCTATCCTCATCATTGGGCCGACGAACACGAACCCGCACCGAAAATTGAAACCTATCTTTAAATCTACCCATGGTGTCAGCATCCAACCCACCCACCTCCTCGAGAGCGTGAAAAGCCCTAACCTCTTGAGGGGTAGAAACGACAGTATCTCCCTCCACCGGGTCACCACTAAATGATAACCCAGTCTCGAGTTCACTGGATCTAACCTCAGACATCGTCCCCTGCTCTCTCACCAAACCCTCAAACCAATCAATTGATTGACGAAGCAAAGGCAACAACTCAGCCAATGCAACGCCCAAACTGTTACCCTCAAAAACAAAGTCCTCAAGGTTTAGGAAAACGCCTAAAGACCCCCCTAAACCCGAGAAAAGGAAAGAAACTGAGGGGCAAGCTATCGTAACCTCAGAGCTACTAACCATGGACACCCTGAAAAAACGCAGAAGAAAGAGGTAAATACTAAAATCCCAAAAGCCAGAAAACAAAAACAACCACAGCAAAGGAAAGAGAAAGGAAAAATCAGGAACTTATAACAGGTTATGAAGAAAAAGGAAATAAAGGAAGAGGGAAAAGAGAAACATACCTTGAAAAGATGCAGCTCAATCAAAGAAAAATTCAAAGGATATCGCCGGAACAGGGTCAGAACAGTCACAAGAGTAAATGGAAAAGAAGAAACTCAGAGCAATGATTAAAGAAATTGGAAAAAGTGAAGGGAGAAACGAAAGGAAAAGAGAGTTTAAAAACTAAGGCCCAAAAAACTGAAAAATAGCGAGAAACCCAAAGGTCATAAAAATAACTCCACCGATCAGCACACGCCACGTGGCCACGACGCACGTGGCGCTGCCACAACGCACTTAATACGGCGCGAAATCCCAAGAGTCGCTTACAGTCCAAAAACCTTTCATCTTCTATGGTCGTCATGACATGGCACGACGACCACATAATCCAGGGGCAGTTGATGGGACTGACGAAATCAACTACAGATGAGATCAATAGGACAGACGAGACCATTCTCTGAGATGAGCCTAAGCAAGTGCCCACATCACCAACGGGGATAGCAGGGTCATTCAATGCCGCCGACAATGCCCCGGACGGTTACAAAACCAGCTGTACAGACCGTTGGGAGCATATTAAAGCCTCATTACTAAGCAGGAGGCGTTACCAAGAAAGGCATTAACATCACAATGTAAGCCACAACGGCTAGAATCCAAGACAACATATATAAAGCCCACACATTGCCAACACAAGGTACGGAGATACTCTAAGAAACACTTACTGTTATTCTACTATTCTGTTTTATTTAACAAAGAACTTCTCTGTTCTGACTTTGGCATCGGAGACGTTGTGGCAGGCACCACACCGGTGACCACCTTGAAGGAGCTGTCTTTTCATTTACGTAACCATCCAGACGAGAAGCTTGGATCCATCATGGACACATTCAACTTGACTGACGAAGTCACACTTCATCAGTTATTGCTACAAGCTGATATTGAATGATGTATTTATTGTTTAAGTTTGTAAAAAGTACTGTGAATAACAACCTTTGAGAATTTTTTTTTTGAACCAAGCAACTGATAATTGATCTTCATAAATATTGGCTAATTAATTCATCACACTTGAGTGTTTTTGGCATTTGGGAACTTCAATTCTAGATACATACTTTTCTCAAAGGTTTTATTATGTTGACATGGTCTATATATTAACAAGAGTGGTGCCGGTGATAAACTGTGGTTGAGTAAAATCTTGAAAATGATGTACTAATTACAACAATTGTGAAAAAACGAAGAAGTAAAAAATGACATTTTTCGCATTACTTAAAGAAAAAATATTGTGTAAGAGCAAAACCAGATATTTAAACACACAAAAACCCACCATTCATTGAAGTTCATATACTCCAATGCAACATATAAAAATGTTATTTGGATAATGTTTATTACAAACTGATTATTACACACATAGTATTACACGTATTTAGTTTTTGAACATAAATCATTACTTCACGATTTTAGTTCAAAAAAGAAATTATGAGTACGATATGTTACGTATGTATGTGCAATAAGGCGTGTGCATTAACAATTACTAATGTTTTTATCCTGCGTATCCCAGACGGCAAAAAATAATTGGTCCAAGTGGTCCTATTATTAGACATAAAAAATGTATTCATTCTCAAGTGATCAAATCTTGCCTGCCCCGGTTACTACCTCACAAACTGAAATTGTAAAAAATACCAGGCCAAATTCAAATGACTGAATGAGAAATACTATAATAGGTAAAAAAAAAATGGTGTATAATTTCGAAAATGTAGTAAAAACTAAAAAGACTCTGTACGTAACATCACTCAATCCAAATTATCAAACTTAGTCACTTGCGAACTACACACTACTTCCTCTCATTCATTATCGGCTCACGCACACAGTTCACTACAACATATATAGCACCCCACCACTGTACACCACACCACATTTCACTAAACAAAGAGAAGAGTCACAACCATGGCCTCCTCAGACACACCCAAAACCCTCAAAGCTCGTCTAAACAAAGCTAATGAAGAACCCCTCTACGGTCTCTTCCTCCTTAGCTTCTCTCCCACCCTGGCTGAAATTGCAGGCCATGCAGGCTATGACTTCGTCGTCGTCGACATGGAACACGGCCATGGTGGCATCTCCGAAGCTCTTCCTTGTCTTCAAGCCCTGGCTGCCACTCAAACCCCAGCTATCGATCCTCAGACTCCCTGAGAGTTCTGCAGCATGGGCCAAGAAAGCACTCGACTTAGGACCACAGGGCATCATGTTTCCCGTGATCGACGATCCAGAGTTGGCCAAGAAAGCCATCTCCTATTGCCGGTACCCACCACCAAACGGAGTACGTGGAGCGGCCCACCCTGTTGTGAGAGCCTCCAAGTACGGTATTGATGAAGAGTATATAAACAAGTGTGAGAAAGAGTTGTTGATATTATGTGCCAGGTTGGTTTTTTTTTTTTTTTTTTTTATATAAATAATTTCTAAATTTTTTTTTACAAAATAAAAATATTTAATTTTTTAATTTAATTTCCAGAAAAAAGGTTATTTAAAAAATATATTTTTTTAAAATTTGTAATACTAAACTCATCTCTTAAAAGACAACCAGAGAAGATAAATGTTTTGGTGAAATACTGCTCATGTTTTTGGTAGAATTCTCGTCTCTTTAAGGAAACATTATGCAATATTCCAAGGTATAATAATTTTATACTATCTATCTTCACAGTCAAAAAAAAAAAAAAAAAAAAAAAAAAAATTATACTAACTTTTCTCACATGAATGCTTGAATAACGATTCCATTGAATTTAATTAGTGTGATTTACTGTATATTATTATGTTAGACGAGAAAGTACTAGGTATTACACTCTTAAAATATTAGTATATAATAGAGTAATAGAAAAAGTTTTCCTTCAACTTATTATACGTCCAAAAGTCACATGACTTATTAAATAAATCATATATTAATTAGAGATATTTACCTCAAAACTGGATTGGAGATAAACTTTTATTCTTATATAATTACTGCTGGTCATGAGAATACTTCTAGAGGGGAAAGGAATGTATCCCCCAAATACATTTTTTAAACCAATTAAATTAACAAAACAATTTTAAAAAATAAAGTTATTAAGCAACAACTAGCCTGCTGCAGGTTGAATCCGTGGAAGCTGTGAAGAACATTAAGGAGATCGCGACCGTTGAAGGGGTTGATTGTGTTATGATGGGACCGTTCGATTTGAGTGTCAGCATGGGGTGGTTGAGGGACCCAGTGAATGAGAAAGTGAAGGAGGTGATGAGAATTGCTGAGAAGGCTGTGTTGGATTCTGATAGTGAGACCTACTTGGCTGGGTGTGCAATGCCAAATGATGGGCCTGATGAACTTAAGAGACGTGGATATCATTTGGTGTGTGGTGGTGCTGATGTGGGATTGTTTAGGAGTGCCGCTGTTGATGATGTGAAAAGGTTTAAGATGAATTGATCACAGACTACATAATGATCAGGGCCCCCAGTTCTTTGTTTTCTAGTTTATGTGTTTT